>JABRWK010000220.1:52277-137330 GCA_013372445.1 Hypothenemus hampei | reverse complement strand
CCACATGGAAAACAGTAAACTTTAATCAACATAGTTTCCAACTGAAAACTTTAATCCGCCCGTTCCTAATAAATTTATTTTTCCCCGGATATAAACTTAAATAAATTTTTATAAAGCATTATCTGTTATCAAAAAAAGATGACTACTTTATTCGAACAACATATTTTGTTGCAAAAATTTATGACAATAACCCATATGTGACCCACAGTATTATGACTTTTTTCCTGCATTCAAGCTGTACATATATCAGTTTATTTCTCCGCAGTAAAAAAATAAAACAAGAGAGAGCTGTTTGATATTCGGTTTGATTAATACGTCAATAATACTACAGATATTATCATAGAAATGGTGCCATTAGGGCAAATTTTGGTCAGATCCCATTTGCATACGGATTATCTCGTTAAGACGGGCATACATTTAACAAGATAACTGCCCGCTTATGGGAACGTCTAAGAGAGTATCGGCCGGATATTACTGTCTGGAGATCAGCTAACATGTGGTTCAGCCGGATCAGGATGAAACTGAATAAAGCGAAATTAATTTTCTGGTTCACGTGTCGACATTTGACAGACGAACAAATGTTGATGTTAATATGTTTAAACGTTAATAAAACTATATTCCCAAAAGCTCCACCTGTGTGAGTATGTGCTCTGTTTAACTCTATTTTAATTGTTCCAAATTGGTTTTTGATGGCTTTTCGTAGTTAATATTGTGCGATCGTTTTAGAGAAAAAAAAATCATTTTTTCCTTTTTAATAATTGATTTCCCATTGAAAAAACGGCTGTACTGTTTTGAATCAATCAATCTTTCTCAATTTATACTGTCAATATTTGCTTAGTGATTAATCTATAACCAATAACAATGTAAAAACAATTGCTAAAATTGACAAACTTCCTCAACTGTTTTCAGAAGATCTAATTCCATTTAAAGCAGGCATAAGAAAATTTCTCATAAACTTTCAAAAAACTCCTTTCCTTCATCACATAGTTTTTTACAACAAAAAAAAAACAAAAAAATTATGTAACAAAGTTGAAATTTATTTTACGGGAACTTTTATACGTTTTTTCCTAAGTTCGGTTCATTAAATTTTAATTTTCTTTTGTTAATCTCAGTTGGCAACTGAAAAGAAAAATCCTAAAATGTCCGGCATGAATTAATTAAGCAAATTAAATGGATAACGGTGGCACCGTTAAAAAAGTGCCTGACCGTGAGCAGAATAAAATTGCCACTGCAATGAATACTTCGTAAATTCCGGAATTAATAACCACAAAGCCCAGAATTTTTCTGTAAATATGCGTGTAATTTTAATCGGTCCCATTTTTTAAATAATTCAACTCTTAACTGCGTCATTTTTGACGCATATTAATCAGCACTTATCCTGCTGCCGGGCCCAATTAATTTAAACTTTGCCCGGTAAACTTTAGAGAAACTTATCTTAAGCATAGTTATTTGCTGCTGGAAATTTTTAATTTCATAGAAAACGAACTATTCAGAACTCGCAGAGACGTAGATAAACATTTGTTATTACGAGTTGCGAAATAGAAAGATGTTGTTGTGCCGCTACTGAGTTAATATTGTTAAGTAACACCAAGTTATTCTTCTAGTTTTTAATTTTCTCGGCACGTTTGTCTTGGAAATGAATAACCTGACAGGCCAGCTTAGAAGTTTAACCCCTGTGCTCTTAGTGGAACATTTTTAGAAAACTTCTGATATTGTGAGGAATTTGCATAGTTGGAGAGGTTTGCTGGAAAACTGGCTCGAAGTAGAATAAATATTCGATTTTTCCCTAATTGCCGGAATCGGAGAAATGCCGCCATAAATTATCGGATCGAATATAAACATCGAGAAAAATGATCGAAGGTCCCAAATTAGGTTTTCCCTTTTGCTGCTCGTCCAACTAATTAGATTAAACCCGATCTCTTCTGTTTCTATCCTTCCCGCAGGCAAAAACCGTGCATGTAAATACCAAATGAACCAAATTTGCTCGGCATAATCAGTTTGACGTTCAATTTTGCCCTTATCTTTAGGACAGGCGGAAATTCTCCCTTAAATGAAAATACCAACTTTTTAACGATTACTCCTATGAAAATACAAAAAATGTTGTGAAAATAGCGTCGAAAAAAAGGAATTTTAAATGGACCAATTAGGTCAATGTAGCCGAAGAAAATTACCAACCATTTGAAGGCACGCTAGGTGTCGGAAGTCGTTGCAAACATCAGCAGGCCTTTAGAATTAATTGACTGGAAATGGAATGGGGTGTAACCATCGGGATTATACTCCCGCAGTTATCCTCCCCTCCTCCCAAAGCAATGGCTTTTGGAACTGCACAATACTTTTGAACAAAAATAGCTTTGTTATTCACCTGAATATTGCACAGATTTTTACGAGATACTCTCTCGAGAAATATGAAGGCAATTCAGTCTCACAATAGCCCAACATCACCGATCAATTTTACGACCACCTGAGGGAATTCCACACCAAATGCATTCGTTATTGTAGATCTCTGGATGCAATATCTAGGGTAAGTTTCAGGAAAACTCAATTGTAATAAAGAAAATCATCTACATAATACGTCAACTATTAGTTTTTCGAAACTGAATTAGATGTCTAGTCGTGCATCCACGACGTTACAACGAATCATTTCTCTATCCGAAAATTCTGAATCCCGTCGCGGCGTTAATTTCTTTTGTCGCAACGTTTCCTGATGATGACTCGAGCGCCAGATGCGGCTCTCTTCCATTCGTTTGGGATTTGAAATAGGAATATAAATTAGATTCTAGTTAAAAGGAGTTTGTAATGCATTGTGTTACGAATGAATCTGGATTCCTAGAATTAAGGATACGAGGGACACTTATTAAATATGCAAAATGTTCTGGTTCTGCTATAGGTGCATGAACGTAATCATTTATCAGAACACAATTTCAATAGAAGTTCTTATTTAGGTATATACCATTTCGTTGAATAAAATTTTGTCACAACTTTAAAAGATATGACAAACCGTTTGTTAAATTCAATGTTTAAATGCGGTTAAATGAAAGGCAGTGAAATCAAGTAGATCCAATTAAAGTCAATTAAACGGCAAATTTCCGGTTTTATTAAAACGAAAACTTCCCCTTCTGCTGCTTTACCAATGTAACTATGTATAATTTAACGACTGAGCATGGTAGCGCTACTTTTCAAAAACCTGTCCTGAAGCTAAATCGAAATTAAACTTTTCCCGAAATAATTATTAAAGTTTCCGATGCGTTCCAAATACGCTTTTCCGAAATTTACGACCGCAAATTAATCGTCATTATTTTAGTGTTTCTTGGTAATTTCCTAAAATACTGGATAAAACTCAGCATTTTAATAAAATAGAACTACAAATTATATCCTTCAAGCGATAATTTGTTCAATTGAAATTCGACTGATTGCAAAATCGATAGTCACAAGTTTGTTCCTTCCTTGTCATTAGTCGAAGTGATTATCTTTACTTTATAATTTTCCTCGAGCCACTTTGCCCACGACGTTTCGGATTTATCAAGGACTCGTATCTTCAATTGCAACTAATGATCGTAGAAACTACTGGACCAAATACATTTGGCAAAAGTTCTCTTGATTATTTTTGATTTAGCATCTGTATAGAATTAGCAATTGTTTATTAATAATGTGTATGTTAATTTCGCTCCGAAATTGCATTTTATCACAATGAAACCATCTTGTCGGCATCTCAACACAATTAATGTCGCACCATGGTTCCAAACCGACTCCAGCAGTTAGTTGGTCTGTTAGTAACAATAAAATTTAACCAGAAGTTAGATCTAGTTGTCAAGTTCAAGCGGTGGGAGCTCCCATTCTCTCCTTAATGGCATTCAATGTTTAGTTTGCCTGTTATTAAAGAGGCTGATATGAGCGTGTAATGTTGACACATTTAGTTTATGGCGCCTCGTAAATATTTCCATTTATATCTATCGTAAAAAGTTTGACAACTTTTTTTTTGCCTTCAAGGAAAATGACAATCGTAAAAAACTTGTCCCTTCGTATACACTCATATTGTTTACCTGCTTGTATTTTTTATTATCTGCGTAAAAACAGCGATTTCCTACTGAGCCCCTTGATGATTTTCCATAAAATCGTGACAAACAAATTTGATACAATAAATAATTACTCATAGCAACAAAAGAAACTTTTAAAGTTTGCATGTGACACCTTCGTTATCCCGCAACGAGAATATTTACGGTTTAAAATCGGTTTAATAAATTTCAACTGTAAGTGCTTAAAACTTTGTTTAAAGTTTACAGTATTTATAATACCTGATATGAAGGGTGAGGAAAACACAAGACAATGGGACGTTTCCTCTCCTAAGTCCGCTTTGAGGAAAATTATTTGTTAATTGTACCTCAGAAGAATTAAACAAACTTTTCATTTTTCAATGTCATGATTTAAGGATTTTTGAAGGGAAAGATAAACTTTTCAGACTACCTGTGGGTATTTTCTTATTTAGTTTTCCCTGAAATATAAAGAAAACTTTTCCATATAATAATGTAAAGCGAATTAAACCAATTGTTAAGCAATTTTCTTTCACTTGCAATTTAGTGCTCCTTGTCTCTGTTGGAGATTTCGTCAAGTGGTTGTTGAAGAAAATTTATAATTTACGTATTTTTTTTCTTTTTAGGTCATGAATTAATCTACGCAGAAGTGATGTAATTATTATTATTGCCTCCTGAAATTAGCGGAGCAACAGCAATCAAGGTGAAGTTTCCCTCAGGAAAGACAGTAATAAGCTGGGAAGGGGAGACGACGATAGATAATTTACCAGGCCAAGACTTAATTTTAATAACGATTCAGTAAACAGAGATTAAAAAAGTCCCAACCCGGGGTCCATTTACATAAAATTTAATTAAACATTTCATAGATTGAAATTACGGTGCGAAATCAAAGGCCCGAAACTTTTTGCATTAAATTTTTTGAAAAAAAAAACAAGAATGGCAAATATAATTACAATATGCAGGACAACGCGTAGTAAATTTTCAGTTTTAATAAATTGAGTGAGCACAGTGGACGCCCACGAACAATGGACAGTTTAAAATTACGATTAATATTATTTATTGAATTGCATAATTGCGAAAATACGACGGAAGCTTGAAAAGTTTGTCCAGATTTTGTTCTAACAAGGTACTCGTACGTACGTAATTTTCTTCTTGATTTTTCTCATTTTCATCTCATAAAACATTATGAAATGTAAGTTTCATTTTCCAATTGACAATTTTTGAATTCGCAACGCGAACCGGAAAAAATCTATCCAGTTTTAGTGTTCGACATAAACGAAGTCTATTATTAATGCCGCGTTAATTGGGCAACAACTCTATGGAAATTCAAAAAAAAAAAATCTATGCAATTGACAATGGGAAATGAATAATGAACGATTTAGCAGTAAGCCTCTTATATTTATAAATTTCAATTGTATCCGTATGGCATTTTTCCATGGGGAAAACTGATTACTACCGTAATTTCCATTTGGACAAAAAAAAGGCTTCCAATTCCAAAGGCATGAAACGTAAAAAATTTTATTATTACGAATGTTTAGCGCGTGTATCCTACCGCACATTTGCCCTGTGACAGGGAGGGCTTGACAAAAAAGACACGGCGTGTATTCAACAAAGGCGACCGCTGTAACATGATATATATTTTATTTTCCATTACTCCCTTTCAGGTGCTATATCACGGTCTGTTCATGTAATTCCATTCATGCGTGATATATAGCAGAGAGAGGCTCATAGAGGGTATCTGCATTTACAAACCACGGCGAACCGAACTCCCCCATGGCCTCGGCTACATTTACAATATGTTGTCGGATTTATAATCTTATATTCAACGGGTACGTGTTGTTTAACGTTTTATTATTTAGTCGGCCGACATAGGATTATTAAATTTCTGACCCCGGATGCAATATTCAAGGTAACGAGAGAATTTATTATGAGGTAGTGGTAAATTCGCACTATACTCAAGAAATTGAAGATTTACGGTTCATTGCATTTTACAATAATGTCAACATGGATTATTCGTTGCGGCTTCACCAACGACAAGGCCGTAATTTTACTAATTCCTCCATTGTCTTGTTAAGGAGCTGATTTATTTAGGTCTGATTCAAGCTTTGACTTAAGCCCAAAATAGTGTTAAAGAAAAAAATGAAAGTTTTGAACGTTCACTCGTAACTTACAACTCGTAGACTTCGTTACAAAATTCATGATTCTCGAGTGTGCATAGACTTGTTTGAGAACATCACTAATTTTCACTTTAAATCAGAATATATAAAATTGTATTTTGAGAAGAAACTCATCTTCAACGTTTCTTAACGTCTTACATTGACCATTGTAGCTTTGTCTAAAAAACTGAATCATCATGTATATGTGAGCATCATTAAATGTGTTTGTTTGAAATGATTTATTACCAATATGACGAGCAATGAATAATTAAATATTGACGTCTAGTTCCTCAGTGGGCAACAAATTTTATATGTCTAACAATAGATTCACACTCTCAATTTACTCTGGAACTAATAAATCAATAAACGATCTGGTTGACATTGTGAGTCCGGTCGAATTCAATATTGGCAATTTTCACAATTGGTATTAACAAATACGTTGCCGAGTTGCTGGACACGTAGTAAATTACTAATTTTTCATAGTAGGGTAACAGGAAACCAGCGAGTTTTGCTTGGGTCGTGTAAAATATTTCAAATTTCATGTTTGGCAACAAATTTTTTTGCACATTTTTTAGAAGTTATGAAATTGGAGCAAAACTCTGACCAGTCTGTAGAAGAGAATAATATCGTCCCATTAAAGCTGAAAATTATAACTATTTCTCTTTTCTCAGTAATTATGTCAATTTGTACGTTGTGTTTGGGAAAACAGTGAGTGGAAACGAGAATTAAATAAACCCAAGCCCCAATTTGGAAAGTAGAAAATTAATTCTCGCTAAAGTTTAATTAACAAAACACAAAAAGTGAAATATATATCGAGGACGATGATAAATGGAAATATTAAAATAAGACTTTTCCCACGATGAAAAGAGGTGTCGCATACTTATTTCTTCCTTAAAGAGAGATAAGCTTGAATTGTTTAGGCGTCAAGAAGATTGATCTGATTCCAAACAATGGATTTTTTAAAAACAGAATATCGCCGATGTTCCCTTCGTACACAATAAGATTTTAATGTATTGTAAAGAATAGAACGCCAATAAATCGATTTTGCTTCTGAGGATTATTTCTTTTGAAAGAAAAAACCGTGTTTCTTTGTTGTTGCGTTGCCTGGCACGCATCAATTTAAACGCGAAAATACTTCTATAGTGCCAATATATGTAGGTACCTATGTAGCTACTCGCTCTCTAACGATTTTACCAGGGAGGCAAATTGTCGGCTTCCTAAAGTTGATTAAAGATTTTGTAGTAAACTCATCTTCCTGTATTAAGTTACTCGTAGCGAACTGGGAATTTCGCTTAAAAGCGTTCTATTACAACGGGAGAAATTGCGTTAGCAGTATGTAAAGTATAGGAGTATTGTTGGGAAAGTTACTGATAAAATTTCAACTTTAAAATGGTTGGGAAAAATTATGGAACGGCTAAAAACTTTGTGAAACTTTTAACACTGAAAGTAGAAAAACGGGCGACCGTAATAAGTGTTTTTCCTCTTGGTCTTGTCTTTTTCTAATTAATGTATACAACTCTAAAACTTATGGTTACTTTTCTTCAGCAACTTTCTAAACTATCCTTTGAAAAACTTAAGCATTACATGCAGTCAATGGAACATTAAACTTTCTTTTTCAAGAAAGTCAATAAAAACTATTTACTTCCATTATCCAGCATTTTTGGGTCAAGAATCAATTACATGGACTACCACTGTTACAATCNTTTCAATCAGGAGATAGTCTTAAAGTGAAACATTATTTTTCTTTCAATTTTCATAACTTTTGTGTATAAGACTCGCCAACGATTAGCGGTGAAAACTAGAGAATTACATGTAAAGAAGTTCCCGCAGAAATCAAGTAATGCATTACTTTTTCAGGTTAAATGAAGAGTAAATCCTTATTCATTAGGATGATCCAGTTTCAACCGAAGTTTACTTTCCCTAAAAAGTATTCTCATTAAAATAGCGTAATTAGGATCATAAATATTTGAAAACGAACTTGAAGTTGATCTAGCAGTGTATTTTCTTCGTAATTAAACGAAGCTCTAAAGCTATAAATAGGCGTATATTAGAAGCAATTTAATAGAGATCGCGTGCCTTTTGCGCTACGATGAAGCTCTAAATTGCGGAAACGAGACCTCGGGGACACACCTGATATTTACTGCGAATACGCTCAAAAACAATATGAAATAAAGCTGCTTTTCATAAACCGTTTATGGCTTGGTTTTTGTATTTATATTTTTGAACTGATTTTTGAGAGGGTGTACAGCCCATTAACGCCTTGACTCTGTCACCATAAAAGTCATTATTAATTAAAGATGGCAACTCAAAAAGGTCGGAATGTGTATACAGGAGAGAAAGAGAGATAGAGAAGCCGGTCCCTCTGATAGAAATTTCTACAAACTTTTAATTAATTACGAGTGACAAAATACGTAAAGTTTTCAACCATCCCCATATTGAAAGTTTGAAGTCGATGGCACCACAGCTCTGAAATTTCTATGTTGATAAATTGAATTTTGATTACCATATTAACTCTTTCCATATGGAAACATGTCAATTTTACAAAATAGAAAGTACGTATGTAATGTGTCCGGGGGGCAATTTGGTAGACATATCCCCTGACTGGTGCGGCACGTGTTTTCTCCCATTACATTCGTTCCTCTAGACTTTTCAGATTAATACATTCTATTTTACCATTTCATTATCTCTAGGTTTCCGACTTTAAATTGGCGACTATATATTTCTTCTCGGGGTAATTTTAGTCAAATGCTTAATCGATATCTTGACTTGCTCGCTTAACTTTCTAGTCTTTTTCCTCTTAAACGTTACTAAATTATCTGTTGGAATGCAAATAAATTCAGTTCTAGATTAACAGTTATTGTTTCATGAATGCATTCGTTCAATATTGTAGTAGTTTGTTCGAAAGTATGTGAAAAGGTTCATAATTATTTATTTGGATTTATTAATTGTGTATTTCATTGAAAATGTTGTTAAAACTAAACACATATATGTGTGTACAAAATTTTTCGAACAAGAATTAATGGAAGCCACATTTCTGTCTCGGTAATAGCATACAACTAATTTGGAAAAAATTAGACATCACATAGATGCTAATGCTTGTTTTTTTTTGGTAATGAATTTTGTATTACGAAATTCTAATAGATTAAAATGGAAAAACGATATATCAAAATTAACTAATCATAATGTAAAACGCGTATATACTATATAATAGATATATATATAAGAACACTACTTTCAAAGTTAAAGCTATAGAAACTGCATTCTGGTGACAAAGAACTGGCAACAAACTTTAGTTTTCAATGAGAACTCTTGTACAAGATTGGTTTCCTTACTGAGCTTGAGATTCCAAGCAACCCCCAACTGAATTAAAACAACGACTAAGAGATCTCATTTAAAGTATTCCTCGGTATTAAAGACAATTTTCCATTACGTAAACTGCGCAAATGAAGAATGCAAGTTTCACGTGTTGGGTGGTTCTGTTAAAACAAAAAAAAAAAATTGATAAGAGTTCTCATTGGAAACTCAGCAATGACAGAAATTAAATTAAATTTTCCTCTGTTGAGTAGCAATCTTTCATTACAATGTTCATACAACATACACGTAAACGTGAAACCTTATCAATTTAAATGAAAATACATTGTTCGCAGACAGGAATCAACGTTAAATATTGGAAAAATTGAAAAAAAAAGTATTTTTTAATTGGATTTATCATATACACGAATCGAGTTTATATTACGGATAAACAATTTTCAATCCAGCACTATTTTTGGAAATCAGAGACGCGTCAGAGTAGAGCTTTAACAAAAATATTGAACGTTGTATAGAATTTAAAGTAATGAAAGTTAATGGCATATATTGAAGTTAATATTACCGGATACTATAGAGTTAATTTCCAACAGTTTTCATATTTTATGAGAAATTAGATTAAATAGCGCCTACATGGGAATATTCCATTAACATTATTACTAAAATATAATTTAACAATATAAAACTTTTCTTCTGAGTTTGTTAAGACTGTTGTATTCATTGACACAAATTTTAAGACCTCTTTATATTCAGTAAACACAGGCAACTTTACTGTAAGCATTACATTATAGATTACATGACTAGAGCAGAAAGACAATGATGGCTACGTGTATTAAATTTGCAGACCGAGCGAAGTAATTCAAAGAATTAGTCTGTAATGGACTACTTTAGCTGCACTATAGAATACAGGATGATTTTTAAGTTAGAATTTTCATTTTAGTTCGATATAAGCCTTTAAAAAACTTAGTACCTATATTTTTCAAGTAACATTTTTTTTTTTAAATTTAAAATACGGAAAATCAATACGTAAAATAACAGGTTAAATGACATGAGAAGCCAACATGGGCTTACATATAAAAATTACATTCGGGCCACCTGAGTCCGACGTTGACTCACATGCTGCTGCAACACAAGATGATACGTTGCTCCACATTATGCATTACAAGCGGCTATTTTTATTTATTTATCGTTATAAATCCAAAGAAAAAGCATATTTTAGACAAAAGAAATCTCCAATATGACAACACTGAATTCGTTAAATAATCAATTTCCCAAGAGATGGATTTGTCGTAACAGATCAGTAAGATGGTTTGCAAGATTGCTCAACTTAAATCCATGTGATTTTTACTTGTGAGAGTTTTCTAAATAAATTTGATATACATATGTAACTGAAATGAACACAGTACAAGAGTTGCGCGAAAATGTCGCGGAAATAATTAAAAGTGAAAGACCTCTTTTAACAGCACATGTACAGAGTCATACAGTACATATACAACAGTACAGTGGATAAGGCAAACGACAATATGTGCGAACGATACCAATCTTTTGTAAACAGACCCACAGCGAACACTAAATAAGAGTATAAATTTCTATTTTATTACTTTCTTACGTCCATATCTCCCTTGGTTTTGAGATATCGAAAAAATGTTACTTGAAAAACATACTTATTTTTTATGCTATACTAAAAGGAAAATCGTAATTTTAAAATCACTTTGTATATATATATATATACGAGTATATAGCGCTATAGACATCAAAAGCCGATTCGAGAATCATGAAATCTTAATTTTCGCTTTTAGTCATATTTAAATTGATGAATTCCCTTTCTTGTCTAGTTCACTGAACTGATAATTAGAACGAAGCATGTAAATATGACCTTTCAATGTCAACACTGCATGTTATTTCGATGTCATGTTATGTTAAATGACAACGATCAGGTTGATTCAATGGCAAATGACCCAACGGTTATAAAAATTGGTATTTATGACACAAACACAATTTAAATAAATCATTATTGATTCTCATTAATTGAATTTCATTAATTCCATTAACCAGTGTCGTTTTTTTCTAAATATATCTTCGATGATAAAATCGACACTTCAGCACAGGAAAAATAAGACGGTTCGAAAGCCGGGTAATAAAAGTTGGGGAAACACTGTGCAAATAACTCGGTCATTTACATAATGCTCCAGGCGGAGAAACTTTTCAGTGGAAAATGCCAGTTGAAGAAGACATATGCGTATTCTCGACTACTTGTTTTAACTTTGAACAAGTCTTTCGGTAGGCTTTCAGTTTAAAGGGCGCATTCCCGGAAAGGAATTGTCGTATTTAAATCTTGTTACGCTGAGATTTTCATTTTCGGGGACGATTTTTCGCTTTTCATGAGACGAACAGAAAAAAAAACTTTTCAGCACTTTTCTAGAACGCCAAGCTTTCTGTTTTTTTTTGTCCTGAAAGCTCAATTTCACGCATACTGCCTGACTAATAACGTCAACTCGGAAACTGATAGAGCTTATTAGAGCTTAAGAAAATTTCCAAAAGGGAAATACTTTAAATTCCTATTTTGATTAATATTTGGAAATTTTAGTGGAAACTCACTGCAGGCTTATAACCCAATTAATTGGGAATTTTCCTTGTCTTACTTACCGCGAACTACAAGCCGTACAGGGTGACTCGTGAGGGCATCTTGTGTGTGAAAATCGCTTGCTGTCACTTGACATTCCCAATTCCCGTCATCAAATTCCAATTGAGCAGATCGAATCCAAATCGAACAGTCTCCGTTTTGCTGACTCGATGACACCCACTCGTATTTATGAGGGTACATTCCCATGGGCTAGAAAAAAACAATATAAATTTCTATTACCAACACTGATCTCAACTAGATTCAACCTCATTACACATAAAACAGTTTGATTAAAGCCTAAATAAGCAAATCCCCGTCTCTAGGACATTTAATATAAGCGGATAATTAAACAGTGTCAACGATTTGAATCCGTTCCATTGAAAGTGCTCCTCTCATTGGTTGAGAAGTAATGAAAAGTTATATATAACATCCAACTATTGTCGCTTTTATTAACAGACCTCTCTCAGTTAGCTGTAATTTTTAAGAAAAAAAAATTCCGAAAATCCTTTTAAAACATTTAAATCCAAATACAATTGGTCGAATTATTGAAACCGATATTTATTCCTCCCCAGTTTCGTGATCGGAATTTTAAAAAGCTTTCATGCAAGAGGGTGGTTTCGTTCGTGGCTCAATGATTATTTAGAATCGTTAACGATAATCTTCTAATACATCAGTGTCTTGCATACTCTTTTGCTCAACTGAATTCTATATATTTTGAACAGAATTGACAAATTATTGAAATAGGCACTCGAGATGTATCTAGAAATGAAATATTGAATACAGAGACGTAAAATTATAGCTGGATTGATTAAAATTAATTGGTAATTACAGATAGACGTATGGATTTCTAAATATTTGAATAGGTATTTCCGATTGTCAATGAAAATAGAAGTGATATGACAGATTATGAACACTTATTCAGCTATTGGCTAAACAGATACTCAATATAATTAATAATACCAGATTAGGACATATTTATATTCGATTATTCGGTATTGTGATGATAAATTGAAATTTCAAGTCTCAAGCTGTGTAAAGACAATTGAGCAACCACAAGACCTAGTGGGAGAACGAAACATGGTCTATACGAAGCGGCGTGGACAGGGTTTTGAGCCAATCTAATTTTAAGCCTTTCGCTCGCTCACTGAACGCAGCTTTACAATTCGAATATTCGTTGCCCAAGTTCATTTATAGAATAATCAATACAAAGATTTCTCCCATAGGATTCAGTTTTTTTTTCTTTTTTGACAAAAAAACGTTTAACTACAAACTTCTTTTAACCGACTTTTGAGGCAACCCTCGTAAGTTTACTTTGAATTTAAAATGAAAGACATTCGACTGAAAAAGCTCATGAATAATTTTAAGAATTATGCGATTGTGGAAAAATGCAGCGACACCCTGTATATTATATAATGTACTCTTTAAATGGTTATGAGAAACTGCATTTTTCCTGTGTAACCTTATAATTTTATTGACTGGCGTCTCAAAGAATTATGAACTTGAAAGGAAAAATTTTCAATATGTACCAAAAGAAGAAATATTGCCGTGCCCCACGAGATCGAGTTTATGTAAAATATTGCGGGTTATATATTACACATGGCCCGGTTAGTTAATAAAAAATTGCTTTATAAATGTCCGAAACGAGAGCGGAATGAATAAAATAGGTTTATGTATTGAGTTTCCTCGCTCGTTTCTAACACTCACTCAAATTTTCCTGATTACAACGACTACAGTTCGTTGCGTGAGTGGAACAATCACCGTTTTTGGAAGCGAATTTACCTGTCAAATCGACGGATGCTTAATTGGACTGTTACTTTTCGGCCGCGACAAAATTTCTAATATTTATACCAACATTAGTTTCCATCTTTCTTGACGGGTTCCCCTTCAGGTTTCGTTTCGCATTTATTAATGGATGGTCGTGAACATTAACCGAATGATAACAAAAACATAATTTATTTCAATGAGATAACAATTTCTCATTTCGAAAACGGTTGGTCGAAATTCATATCGACAGAAGAGCGATTTGTCGCATAAGGGTTTCGAAATTTTAGAGTGCGCAGCACGGGGATGCGAGCTGCTTTAACGAATTAGCTTTTATATAATATTTTTTTTTTGGATGTTAGCCGTGAAAGTTGCACCTGAGGAACTGGATTTAAGGGATCAACCGCGGCAAGAAGAAAAACATGGACGATTTATATGGGTTAATAAAGTAGAAAGTTGGGAACTCTAAGCAGTAAACCGATGGCCTGGGTGGGTTGTTATTAGACCACTAAATCAAATTAATTTCCGAGTGAAAAAAAAGGTCGAGATTAAAAAGTTGAACTTAAATTAAATCAAGTTTACTCTGCTAAAAAAAAAAGCACAGAGGAAACAAATGATCTGTGGCCGTAATATCAATCAACTTGGCTGGATATTTTCAATGAACACTGATTACTTTTTTAATTGTTTTTCCAATTGATTTGGTAACGACATTTCCGGCCGTCTAACTTTTAATATTTTTCAGTTAAAAGGACCCAAAATTGCGATTCTACTTTTATGATTGGAATCGTTTTCTTCTTTTCCCATTTCCCCACCTTCCATTCTTTTTTTTTTTTCTTTTCTCCACTTGTTATTTACGAATTGAAAATGAAAAGGTGTTTCGAAATAATAATTTGCCATTTTTCACGCATGTTTATCGATCAAATTACGCAATGGGAAACGTTTCCTTTCTAGACGCGTTCCCATACAAAGTCATTGAAACCATAAGTTTCCCGCTTACCGCCCGAAATATTTGATTGATATATTCGTGATATTAGAACGATTTCCAGTTTTGCTCGCGAAAGATTCCGCGAAAGCTTAAATCACCCTCCCAACTTTGATTAATATTTTACAGTCCCGACTTTGAATTAAACTGGATTAAATTTACGTTCGTCTGCATAACATCTTCATCCCCATTAAGGAAACGTAGATTAAACGTAGATCCATCAAGTGTGTTCCGAAATATGTGGGTAATTGCAGACTTGTTCTCATCAAGCATACCCCATATCGTCTCCCTCAAAGCTCATTATAAATCACTCGTTGTGTCGGTTAAAATATGCGAAATCACATGTTAGATTTGAATTGATTGGGCCCGATAGAAATGGGAAATTCTTTTTGGAGAATTGTACGAGAGGGAAATAAAATGAAGCGATTGGGGAGCTGGTTTCCCAATTTCAAGATCTTTCTACGTAGTTCGATTAAAAACAGTGAAAAGTGTCTTATTTTTTAAATAAAAATTGTCCTTTTTACATGAAATTTTCTGTCTTCGAAACGAAAATTCCCTGTTCATTTAATTCATTAAAGAGTCATAAAATATAAAAGGGATATAAAAAAAGGTAATGCCTTTTCCCGTTTAACGTACGATAGGAATGCCGCAATTTTTCTCCTTCAGGATTTCGGTTTTTTTTTATACGGTCGAACGTAGAAAATAAATTGAGAGGGAGCGGGGACGGTATTTTTAACTCACTGAAATTAGAGAGATAAGCGAAATTGATATTTTACGAGGTCGGGAATGGGCAAGTTGATTCAAAAAGTTGTAGTAAAGTGGCAAAGCGACAAAATAACAAGGTAAGTTCTTGATTTTTACGAGCGCGCACAGGTGCAACCGGTCTATAAGCGCACCCCGACAACCGATTTTCTCTTGATTTTACAATGCCTGACTGGTAATGCCACCACCGTAAAATTACCGAAAATGGCGTAATAAATCACACAGCTTATTAACATGATTATTTTTAATGAACGACATACACGCACCGTTAAATAATCACACGAAAAAATAAGGAGTTTTCTAGGTTTCTTTTTCCAGTCGTTTTGGGTAAACCAGGTGTCACGAAAGATAATTAGTAGCTCGGTCGGTGTCCGTAATAAATTACTTTTTTACTTTTTTTAATTATTATTCCCTTTGTCCGGACGGACAATAAATTGTAGATCTCGTGCCCTTGCATCGTAGTAAAACCATCAGCCAGTTAATAATTAATTAACTTTCTTGAAATGCATTTAATGCAGAAAAATTGCCGACCCAATTCAAATATTTTATCTAACTTTCTAATGTGTATAGACTAAATACAATCGCTTTCCGGCCAAACAGTTTTACCTCCACGAATATAATATGAATGCCAAACTAAAGTGCAAACAATAACACACAAACTCTTGCATCATTAGATGAACAAAGCAAACTTTTGCTTATTTAAGACTGTTTACATGGCATAGCTGGAGGCAGCGTTTCGGCAACGTTCTCCAAGCAATATCCTTTATACAGTTTACACTTATTTTTCCAAGAGTCAAGGCCGACTCCATGAAGACGATTATATTTTATTTGCGAACATACCCTTTTGTCTTCGTCGGAAACAATTTGATTTTCTAAAATGCAGTTTAACATTTGTATAACAAGTTGACAAAAAAATTCATACATTATTTTGAGAAGATTCGATTCCAAAATCGGTGCTTCAACAATTTGCAAATTTTCTCGAGAGTTTTCAAATGCAAATTGTTGACGAACACCTCGCAAAGCAGCTCGTACTTTGGTTCAGGAGCTGCCTCCAATCACACTCAGTAAGTTCGAAGTGACTACATCCAACGAGGATGCTAGAATTTCAGGTCAGTTTCAAGTTCGACAACGAACTAATCTGTTGGAACTTGTTCGAATAATTGACTTCATAGTTTCGTATTGACAAGCTTGTCATTTCAAGAATATATTCAAAAATACCCTGTGCATGTAGATAAAAATATCTTCTTTAAGATACAGCAAATGAAACCATCTCAAATCTGAGCCAATTTAAAATAATGATCAATTTATGGTTTCCAAAGTTCCACTTAAAAAGAATTAGAGGTTTTTAATTAACGAAACGAATATCCAATGAGTACTGAATCGATTCAAAGTTTTGTTTAATTGAATTAAAAGCCCTTTTCCCAGGGAAAAAAAAAAAGGAAAAGCTAGTTTCCCCGTGGTATGATGGGTAGGTATGTATATCGTATTTGCTTTGCGCGGAAAATAAACAGTATTAAAGCGATTTACATGCGACTATGATCGTAAATTTACAGGAAAACCAGTAAAATTTGCATCCAATTTGGTGTTAAGCTACGAATTACGTTATTAAAACGCCCATTTATTTTTTTGCTCTCTCACTTTCAAACTTTATTAGTGGTTTTGCACCATATGTGCCTGAACTTTTATTACAAAAAATAATTTCGTTTTGTGAAATCGTATTAAACGTGATAAATATTAGTTGAAAAGTAATTTTATTGAGAGATGGAAACGGTTTCCAGTGTTTCAAGCGTTCCACAAAATCGACACTATTTGCAATGATGGTTTTGACTGTATTTGCCGAGTAAGCAGTGCAAAGTAAATGGTAATTTTATACCTATTTACACGTTTCCTGAAACAAATAAATAATCCATTAATACCAGTAAATTTTGTAGCGCAGTTTGTTTGTTACCGTAAAATTGCAAGTTTTATTCGTTCAAATTCAGTACTTAAGTCTTGAAAAAAAGAAAAAAAACATTTCCAGAGTCTAAAATGGCACAGGCAGTGCTTAATACTGAGGTTCAATTGAATGGAATTAAAACATGTCAGAGAAATTGAAAGAGGAAAAAAAAATAAAAAGAAGAAAAGCCCAGTACGCTTGAAATTGAAACGAAATGATTATTCGTTTCGCATTTCCTAGTGGGACAGAGAGCTACAACGTCATTAGGTAAACATGAAAATCCAGACAAGACGTGACTGGCAAATTTTTGCACATTTTAATATTCCGAAACGTCCTGAATATTTTATTCTTGAAAATTATAAATACGATCCTTAAGTAATCAACGCAAACCGAAATATTCCAATTAGGTACTCTACAATTTTAATATCGCTCCCAAAGGAATATTCGTTCCTTGATCACTATTCAAACAGGAAAACTATTAAATAAATTTATTTAGTGAAGTTGATCCAACGGGAAGTCCAGATTTAACCGTAACAAACTTCCACAATGCGCTTTTTGTACATATTAAATACACAGTTACTTGAAATTAAGTGAACTTTTAAAGCTTTTAAGAAAGCACTGCCTTTGGTATACGGCTGTTTTTCAAAAGATTTGCCCTGAAATTAATTTAAAAAATAATTAACCTAATTTAGCTCGAGCACTCGACAATATTTTTTAATTTTTCAGAGGTTAGGCTCTGAATAATTAATTCAACAGAGTTGAGAATTTTATCTTCGTAGCCGAGCTGCGTTAAGAAGCAGATGATTTTTTTCTCCCCCATTACTCAACACTATTGTGGCCTCCCGACCTATTGTTTTGCTCTCGTTAAAACAAAATCTTGATCCAGTGAACACGTTATTTTTCATTCGCAAATGAGCCATCCAAAAGTATATATCCAAACGCAACATGTGGCAAGTTTCTTCAGATTAATTGCGCCTAAATTACTGGAAATGGAAATGCTGTTGTTGCCTGGTCGTTTTCGCAAGTGCTTTCGTCTGGTTCAGGTGGATTATACAAGACTTCCTTTTTCCTTTTACAATTTTTTTTTCAGCTTTGTACAATGATTGTTCGTTGAAACAATTGGTATCTGAATTAAATCGAAAATAAATATTATAGAGTTCGCTTTTCTTGGATCCGCGTCACAGGAATAGATTCTTTAAAAACTCCCATATGGGGCAATTTATATAGGAAAACATTTGCATGTGACATTTTTATATTTCCAGATTAAGCCCACTTATCATTATACAGCGATAAAAGGGCCATAAAACGTTATATATGTCTCTTTGTTTTTTTTTTTTAACAACGCTTTATTAAATCTTCATGTGATCAAGTAAATGGAACGCTTTCTTCTGCAACCATTATTTCGAATTGAATGAAATCTATCGGAATTTTTTCACGCGTTGCTCCAAAAAAAAAAGACGAGGCGAGATTCTTAACTTAACAAATGGCCTTCCAGGGAAGAACTAACCTTTAGCCCTCATACACGGATAGTCGAAAATGCGATCGACAAAAAAGTCGGGCGGCTTCAGTCGATGATCGTTACTGAGGGATGTTGCGAGAACCCTATCTTCTGAAATTGACGGGAAAAATGTGCTTTTGCGTTTTCCGGACCGATATTGGGCAGAACGGCCGTTCCGAGTCGTAAAACGCGTGTGACGATAAAACAACAGTTTATTTTTGGGGATGATGGGTCATAATTTTTCCTTTCATCCCGGGGAAAAGTATTTCGAATCAAGTACCAACGACGATAGAGAGAAAATATTTTTCTGACCAGCAAAAAAATCGCTTTTCGATAATCCAATTCGAAACCTCAAACTACCACCAGAACAGCACCACCATGAGCCAAACCACCTTACACCCACCCACCCTGGTCCCTCACAAACCAATGAAATATTGCAATCGTTGCTACACGAATGTGTGCTCATGATTATGTATGAAGGTTTTGGGGCCGTAATTTAATAAAGAAAATTTCTTACGGCCCGGATTACCATATCTGTTTTTGCCGATATTACATTCGACTAAAAACGTTCAGTTTTATGTTTCGGGCATAATTTTTCGATGCAATATTTCCTGTCCTGTCATAATAGTAAAGTGGAGAATTTACAACGCTATTTAAATTTGCAGTTTCACTAGAAATTGCCTTTTCGATAATGTGAAAGCGAAAACAGAGTTTTTTTTAGTTCTAATAACGTTGTATTCCAGTTATTTTTGAAAACGTTAACAATATTTTTATGGTTTTATTAAAACCTCATCCGAGTTGAAAAGCGATTTTTAAAACAGGCACCACCATTGTGTGAAACGGTGGCTCGGCATAATAGATTTAAGTAACAGATTTTTCGATAAAATTCGAATGAGCTAGGGAGGAATCGATAAAACGGTTTAAAACAAATGGTTACATAATTGAAATTCAACTTAAAAACGAATGAAAATCATGCATGTAAACGTCACTACTATATTTAAATATTTCAATCACGTCCTACCTTGTTGTCTTTCTGCCACGAACACGAACCGCGTTTGTTGAAGACTTTGCACTCCAAATAAGCATCTTGTCCTGGATTTACTTCCGTGTAGCTCGGTTGTTGCTCGAATCTCTGTACGGCCAGAATTTCTGTAAAAAGTACAACATAAACGTTTATGCGACGAATTGAGTGGAGTGAAAGCACCTTTTTTTCTCTCCCCAACGCGACTTTAAATAAATGTTTTTCATTTGAATTCGGAAAGGGCTGATTTTCCGCCTCAGTTCCGTTATAGCTTTAATTTCCTCCTATAAACGTATCATAATTTTGAGGCTCTTATTCGAGAACGACTCATTTTTTCTTCGGGCTACGAGTAAAAAGACTTTCAGTATGCAACGTCATTAATAGAAATAATTTAATTAAATTCAATGAGTTCAGAGGCGTGTAAAACTAATAAAAACCTAAATGAAAAAAAGTCGCAAAACCAGGTTAATAAAACAGTGTTGTTTATTCTAATGAGGGCCAGAATCAGGAGGGCACTTAAGGCGGCAAATCGAGGTTACTAATTCGCTCTCGATAAGGGAACTTTAGGAATTAATTTTTCTCCTGAGAGATTTTTGAAAGGGCGAAATCGTGTTTCATTTATCACGATGCCTGGTCGTCCTCCCCTGAAACTCTCTGGATGAAAATTGAGGTGGGAAATGGCCGAAAGCGGAAAGACAAAAACGCTATTGAATACAATGCGTTATTGTGCCGGTCGCTGGTCAAAACCAGACGAAGTTGACTTCTCGAGTACCCTTCTCAATTGACCATCCATTCCAGATATTAATCAACTTTAATAAATGATACTTTAATGTTACACTGTCTATAGAAATATATTTTTTTCTTTGTCCACAACATTTAATGAACTGACACATTTGACCTAATAAAAAATTGTCTTATTTTTTCTAAATAAAGAATGTTCTCTGTCACTTTCTACCAATCACTCCCCCCTTCCCGGAATCACCGCACATTTGCTCTTGGAACCATTATTCGAGGCAGACAAATAGAGGGGTAAAAAACCGGCAGGCAAGTCTAATGTCCTAAATATATCTTGTATAGTTCAGATTATATCTTATAAAGGGGCATTTTACTCTACCTTTTAGCTTTCTCGATAAAATATGGGCGACCTTTCGGTTTTCTCCCGCTGAAAACGTTTCCATTTCCACTCGAAACGATCAAATTTGTTTGGCAACACCTTCAGAATATTAACGATTTATATGCAAGGTGTGAGTAGGGAAGAACACTAATAAAATTCAACAACAAAGAAAATATATTATTCCGATACGAATTTCATATCAAAAATTTAATTTAATATCTTCTTTTTCATGTTTTCTTTATTTTATTTGGAAGGTATCCCCGAAAGCAGGCTAAACTTTACCCGTTTAATTTTCAGTTAAACGTTGATCTGGAGAAAATAGCATTAGAACCAAAACCGTTCAATTTACTAGAAAATTGACTATCGATAAAAACAAATAAATTCGAGTTAACTCAACCAGACAACTCGGAAGTCAATAAATCACTACCATAATTAGACTACATATTTCACGAGACATCTCATTATGCCACTGACATATATTTTATGTATCGTAACGCCTTTCGCTTGTAAACAAAGCGTCGAACATGAATTCGATTTATCTCTCCAGTGTACAATTTATCCAAGTCGTCAGTTGCTCTTTGATTTATTTGAGAGAGGCCCACACCGAATTTTTTCCCATTCTCCCAATAAAACGACGACTTTAGAAAAGAGAGAGCGAGATAGAGATTACCGTTACGAGAAGAAAAGTATTTAATTTTAACCGATTTGCGAAAGGCGAAGATAAACGATATTATTTCGTGATGCGCCACACAACTCCTTTCCTTCAACCGTCACTAGGATACGTCATAAAACCCGGGAGAGATAAATCAAGTTTGACGATAAGCGCTTTTGATAAATCACACGGACTCGACGAAATGGGATCTGGTGTTGTTTACAAAAAGCCACGTTACTAGAGGGGGGGAGGGTGGATAAAAGGCCGTGTCGTCGTGGTAATGAGCCCCTGCGCAAAATATGTCTTTCACTTATAGAGGCCAAATTGATCTGGAAAGCCTTTTCGTTAGGCCCCGAATCAATATTGACCCAAAAAATTATTTTTCCTTTTACCTAAGGGTCTTTTAGGGTCCGCCAACGAGTTTGCATATTTTTATAAAGCTGTACGTAATTTTTTTTTGGGGGGAATTTCAAGTCCGAGAACAAAGGATTCGCAATTGTCTTTATTTTGGAAAAAACCACTCCCTCTCAAAAGTAAAATACCGTAAACAACCCACTTCTTTTCTAAAAATTATAATGATGAAAAAAAAATTGTTTAGAAATTCCTTTCACAAATCAATTTATAAAATCTTTTAGATAACGTTTGTCCCTTTTTTAGAAAAGTTCTAACTGAAAAACTAGCAACATTCAATTTTACATTCTATCTTCTGTTATTCTGAAAATGTATCCAGAAACCCTTATTCCAGATCCGTTACATTTACGTTTTCAATCAAACCCTTAGAGAAACATTCTTAAAATCAATCGAAACAATGATCGATTTTCAACCAGTGTAACTGTTAATCAAAATTAACAAAATCCGCTTCAATACCTCGTAAAAGCAAATATTTTCATTGAAGCAAACGTTGCCATTAATGCCTTTCTGCCTCTTTTTTCCGCGCTCGAATCGTATTTTATCAAACACCGATCCTGGAAACAGGACGAATACAATAACAACAGAAAATTACTGAAACTGTTTTCCAGATTTGAAAGTTTTTCCCGAGGACGAGTTGCAGTGAGAGGAAAATCAACGAACCGGTAGATTAAAACGAATTTAAATATAAATGGAGTTAATTGAAAAGAAAATCTGGATTGCCCCGGCTTTAAAACTCATGCAGACTGATTAGATGCATCCCAGTGTTTAATGCAAGTTTACTGGATATACGGCTTCTATTATCTGGCATTGGTTTTTTTATTTGTTTTACTGGAAATCGTTATTTTCGAATATCCATATACGGTGCCAATTTTTTTATAATTAATTTAGAAAGCGATTAAAAAAGAAACACTCTACTCTGTATATCCAAATGATAAATTTTCCATTTCATGCGATACTCTACTTACATTAGAGTTAGACACTTTGGGTCTGAATACTTAAGCTACGCTATAAAGCTCTACGAATTGTGGAAGATATATGTGTGTGGTGTTAAATTTACCGGATAGACTATTGTTTATGTGAGATTTTATCCGATTCCTAAGGGACATTTGTCCCCTAAAATGAAAGTGTCATTATGAATATTGACATAAAATTCGAGTCGCCCATAAAAAGTTTTAGAATAATGAAATAAAACATTAATTTTCTATATGTTGACAATTGAACAATTGTAAAACAGCCTGTTTAATGGCAATAAACGTTAAGAAAACTCGCATTTTCTTGGCTTTTATGTGCTTATTTTCTTTCCAGTTACGTGGGAAAATTACTTAAACTTCGCCTACTGTTCCATTTCCATATCTCGCAAAGACAATTTAGCAGATAAGCCGTGGTCGTAAAATTTTAGCAATAATATTTTACCTGAAAAGTGGTTCCAGTTAAATAAAATATGTATAGATTGCGTGAGCGAGATCCCAGATACGTCTCATAAAAATCCTTTTATGATTTTACTTTTTGATTTATCCCACAATATTTTAATGATTTCCCAGATCGAAATATTTTAGAATCCTAATTTTAATTATTCAAATTTATCTTAAAGTTCTTAGATGAAGTAGTTTTCCTGGATGCAACTTTGCTCTTTAGATAATTAGAAAATGATTAGGAAAAGCTTTTCGATGTTTTTGCGTTGTCTAAATAAGTATAAAAGTTGTAATTTGACGGAATCACTTTGATAAATCTCGGGTATAAATGAAAATTTATCGGCAGACGTCAATTTCCCAGCCGCGAACTTTCCTGGCATAGAAGCTGATTTCAAAAGCATCGCGAACGTATCCCCTCCCAAAAAGGATATGATTAATTATCGTCGACAGACGGGCGTGTGATTGGCACTTTCTCATTCCTTTTCCATTCGAAAAGTCATAAAAATTGATAACCACATTGCATTTCATATACGCGTCCAATGTATGTGGTAGGAATCCAGAAACAAAAACGGAATTACCAGGGAAATAACATTTTCAATGAAAGTTGGTGGAAAACAAAACGTGAGCCACTGAATTAATTCAAAATTTTACCTCAATAGAGTTTTATTTAAACAATAGAGATACCGAAAGTCCACTTTCATTTAACATTCAAATTTGAAAATTGAAAATAGATTATGTTTCGAGGGAAACGGTGCACATACCAACCAACTTATTTATTCATATCCGTATTAAAGAAGAGTTTATGAAAGTTGAACCTAGCGGGAACAACTTTTTTGCTGAAAAAACAAATTCTAACATTAAAATATTGATTTAGACTGTTGGAAACATAAGAAAATGTTCATCTGCAACGTGAAAGAAGTGTTTCTGCACGAACAAACAAAACGGAATTTTAGGATTTTGCTTTTACCGAAATTTGGCTGAAAGTAACTGAAAAGCGTCGCTTACCCCAAAGAATATTAAGTGCTTTGCATTATCAACTCTCCGAACTATAAACAAATTGAAAAAAATATTTCTCTAGCTTAAAACTTGAGGTTTACTTCGCTCTGAAATAAGCCCTAAGGTTTACCGTTTATCCTGCACAATATTCAAAGTCCCATACGCAGGACAGTGACTTTATGTATTTATGGGCCCGTGACCTGTACACCAGAAGGTGAGTTATATTATCCCTGGAGTGAGAAATATTTGCGGTTCTCGTCGCATAAATCTAAAATATCTACGATATTGAGTTCCACTATGAATTCGTTATGCAACACACACACACAGCTCACATATAGCAAATTGTCGTTAAACTTAAATACGGGTACAAAATTTTATGTAAATTTGAACTGTTCGGAAAGTCTTTGCCCGAATAGAACTATGGAAAGTGTGGTTTGATTGAAAATCGTCGGTCTTTCACCTTAATGGTATCTATTTGTGAAGACTCTTAGTAACTGATTATTGCTTCTTTGATACTTTCAATATTTCAGCAACATACATGCAGGATTGAGACTGGAGAAATATTGAAAATTCAATCACCTGGAAAGAAGGTTCGCAAATAAGACGAGCCCTGAATCGAACCGAACGTCCCCATTCGTTAAATATCTTTGGAAAAGGTAAAACGTAATAAGTGAAACGCATTGGAAATGCAGGTAAACTGGCAGACACTCCTTGCTCGTTCCATAAGAAGGCGAAGATAAATCAGCGGCATGATTTAAAATGGCAAACTTCGTATGCCTTTATCTCGCGGCAAAAATACGGTAGGTAATGCGAAGTAAAATTTTTATCCGAAATTTATAAAACTACCTGAAATAGAAAACCTTGCGTTCGGGGAAAATGTATATAAATGGAAATAAGAGGATTTGCATTTCAATGCATCATGAGGTGGTGCTTGCGAAAAGAAGAAAAAAAAATAACCACCGTACATCATTGGGCCTGTTTGTGTGATTGAAAAATGACATTTTTCATTGTCTGTTAGATAAATTTAATAAACAAATTTCAGAGATACTTGAAATTTCATAATTAATAAAGTTTCGAATTTATCGATTTGAAAAAGGGGGGGGAGGGATGCTTCTCGCGAGAAATTTTCAAGAGCACACTTGGCCGAATTCAATTCCGAGTTTTAAACTTTCGAAATGATTAAATCTGGTAGGTAATTTGCTAATTGAAAATCCATTATCCGTGTCTTTTTTTTATGCCGACTCAAAGGAACAATCAAATTGCGAAGCTAATAATTTTCTGGCTTATTCGTTTCAAAAATTTCACACACGAGACATCACGAATTGATACTGAATTAACCCCAATAATCATGTAAATTTCTGTCCTTGCCAGTAAACCAGTTGGAATGCAAATCTCCATGGATGAACTATATTGTAAAAGGCCTTCTATTAGCCTAATATCGTCCGATTGAAATGCCGATGTGCTTTTGCGCGATTACATTTCAGCCAGGACCACCAAGGATCGTAATATACCTACTATTGTGTGGTCAATTATATTAAAATCCTATCAGTAATTCCATTTTGAATGTCATAAAAGAAAATGCAGTATTCCGTGTCGGGTTCCAATTATTCGGGCGCAGACATAGGAACTTTAATAAAACCGAACTGTACCTTGCGGTTTTACATTTTGTCTGACGGAAGGTAGGAGAACACGAGGCTCAATTCGACCAGGGAACTCATAAATACGGGTTAGAACGAACGACAGACAGAGCCAGTCACGTATATATACTATAAATTACCCTATTGCTTTCCATTTTAGAGTTATGGCTATTTTATTGGAACGAAATGTAACAACAAATTTCCCGAACCGAATCCACACCCAATGGGAAATGGTTTTGTAACAAGATGTATGGATGAAATTTACGATATGTTTCTGAAAGGTTTAATTTGCGCAATTGAGGTGTTAATTCGGGGCCTTTGACTGGCACTGAGCAACGAATTTAAGCCCCATTCACGACGCTACTCAATTAAATATGAAATTTTTAATGGGTTCTCGAATTAATTAATTTTAGTTAATCACTAATCATTCCTTTGAAAAGAGCAATAATAGGTTGGGAATTTAATTAATGAATTGTATTGTTAATAATGAACCGACTCTTATTGCTGGATTCTTTCAAATAATAGACATTTTCATTAGGTTTTACTTGTAGCAATCAAGATAAGAGCTTAAGTGAAATACATAACCGAGTATCCAGGCTATGTAGATCTACTCCATTTAGAAAACAAGAAAATTTTAGAGATTGCAAATCTACTTGCATTTTCCACTACTATAAATGAAACTTTTCAACTTCAGAAAACTACTACTAATCATGATTCCTAAAAGGTTAAAGGTAATTGGCAGGATGCAATGTTAATAGAGGTGTCTTGTATGCCAAACAAGCCAATATATTCGATAACATATGTGTGGATACAAAACCAGCCAAAATGTAATATGACCGTATACATAGAGAAATTGGGAATTTATATCGGCAGATCCAGACGTACATTTCCAGCTTCGGGCATAATAGAAACCACCTTTAGGCTGGATGCCAGACGAAAATGGATTTTTATGTGCGACTTCGGTACGGATGTAAATCGAAAACACAATTTTCAGTCAAGTGGAGAAAAAAATATATCGCCACCTAAAACGATTAATTCCGTTTTTAACGGAACAGACGGGAAAAGTAAGAGATCAGATTAGAGACCCATTGGCCGAAAGAAAATAGAAAACCTGAAAAGTAGAGCTTTTCTGTCATCACCGAAAACGGATGACCAAAAACGTAACCAAAAAAATTTCCGGATCACCGAGAAAACCTTTTAGGTGGAATTACCTCTGTTAAATGATGTTTTACGGATTTCCTGCTTAAGGATTTGGCCATAATCGGGGATTAAGACTTTGTGGAAAGCAAACTTTTTTTCTATTAATACGCACATGCCGTTAATGATACGTTTTCCAAGAAACAGCCCCTGGCGATCGTGCCAAACATTAATTAGATTCCGACCTGCTAGTAATATTAAATCAAGCACCTCAAACGCCTTATCAAATCATACAAACTTGGAATTTCAAAGTTTTGCCTCAAGTGGACTGGAAATTTATGTTGGATGTGAATATTCGTTCCTATGAGTCTTAAAAGAGTATTTCCGTTGCTTCAAAGAATTGAGTATTTTATTAAAATCAATAATTTCTTTAGAGATTAAACTCGTAAAAGAAATAATATTAAACTACATGAGAAAATGGTGTTAAGACTAATCAAATTTCCTGATATATTTTGTACATTTAACAGACAAAACTATGGTGAGAAAGGTCGAGACTATAAATTCAAATTTCCATATAAACCCGAGGCTTTGCATATATTGTTTACATTCTCCCTATAAATTTTGATAAAGATAGGTTCTTCCGGTACAAGACTCTGCCCTTTGCAGCGTCAACGTGAATGTAAATTAGCCAGGAATTTATTATTATTTAATCCTCACTCATCGTCGTCGTCCTCATCATCATCATCATCATCATCATCAAAGCGAGGAAATTTCATTATACCCAGTTGTAAAATGAGAGATCTCATATTTTTCATCGATAATAAATTTTAAAACATAATAAAACAGCTCCTCTTGATACTAAAGAGACTGCTTTCAGATTAAAGGTCTGTAAACAATTTCAAACAATACGAACGTGGCGAATTCTCGCTTTGAAAAGTCCCAAGATTGTTCGAAATGTTTTAAAATAATTATTTTCAGTTTTCCACAAAAAAACAGACTATTTAAACTCGAACAATGTCTAGTTCCTCAGTTGGATCATATTTTAGAAAACATGAAAATTGGCTTCCCTCAGTCGTAAAAAGTAACCAGACGCTGAAAAATATCACATCACATCCAACATCTTTATGCTAACTTTTGCACACGTAATCAATTTCCTTCGAAAATACGTTATTTCCCCACAAAAATAGAATTTTTTTGCACTTTCGTTCACGAATTGATCCCTCACAGAATTCCAGTGAAATCCTCATACAAATGTTAATAACTTTACAAAATACGATACATATTTACACACGTGCAGGTATACAGAGTGATGGGTAATGAATGAGCCGTATGTGTTAACTGAAGATTATTTGCATAAAAATAAACCGAACTGGCCTTAGTAAAAAGTTGATATTAATTGAAATATAGGGTATCAAAGGGAAAAAAATCACATTTTCTCTAATATGTTTCGATCGCTTTGGACTAATTTTACGAAATTTTGTATGCGAAGGTTTTTGAGGTAAAAAAAATTCAAATTCATTGACGGTTTAGGTGAATTTTTCAGAGGGCGCCATGAGCGACAATTAGAACACTTTTAAATTGTTAAAACTTTTTATGCCACGCTGCATGTCACTTTGCGCTGGAAAATCCTTTTTCCCGGACTTTTTTATTAAAAAAAAAGTTATACCTTATTGACGTCGCTGGAAGCAACGGTTTTCGATAAAAACGCATCTAAAGCTGACGATGCATGCAAACTAGCGGAGTGCCAAAACAACTTACCTGACTATCTGAGTTTTTATTCACAAAAACAAGAAAATAACGCTTCAAACTGACAGTTTTTAGTCAAAGTAGATTACAATTTTTTGTAAAATTTTTCAAAAAAAATTTACAAAGCTTAACAATAGCTTTCGATTCACTCTGATAATTTGCATGGATCATCAACTTTAGATGCGTTTTTATCGGAAACCATTGCTTCCAGCGACATCAATAAAGTATACTTTTTTGTAAATAGAATAGATGCGGGAAAAGATGTTTCCAGCCTAAAATGATATACATACGTGGTACAAAAATTGAAGCACTTGTAGCACCCTTTAAAAGATACAACTATATCGTCAATAAATTTGAAATTCTTTTCTCAAAAGACTCTTGGAGAGGAAATTTTCTCGAAGTGATGAAAATATTAAAGAAAATGTAATTAATTTTTTTCCTTTAACACTCTGTAGTTCAATTTATATCAACTTTTTACGAAGGCAAGTCTAGTTGAAGAAATTTAATTTTATATAAATAATTTTCAGTTAACGTATGACCTAGTCATTGCCAAACATCCGGTATATATACATATATTGATATTTCCTAGTTGTAACCTAGTAAAAGTTCGAAATAAAAATTTTTCTTGGCCAAAGTAATATTTAAAGTAGAGAAAAATTTTGTCTCTTTTGGCTTTGGCAAAAAGACACGCTTTAACTCCCGTAATGAAAGTCGTCCTATTGAGCTCCTTCGCAGCGGATTACATAGATGACAGGATCGCCTATTTGAAGACAGGTTTATTAAAAATATAAAACGAAAACGGAATTTTAAAATTAATTTTGAGCAGCCACTGATACTGTGGAAGAATGTTTAATATTGGGCGAACAAGCCTTTTCTAAAAAAAATGACAAAATATTGTATCAACGGATTCACGTGAAGTGGCTCTATTCAACTGTAGTCTTCTCATTGTCTTTATTTATTTTTCTATAGGTGTTGTTTTCAAATTTTACGTCTCTCTAATTAATTAACAAACAATTTCCTTTTGGAGCTAGATTTAATTGAAACGCTCTACAACGGATTCGGTGTTTGTTAAACTAATATTAAAAGAAAAGTCGAAACAAAAGTTTTCCGGAATTGAACGACTTTCAAATCTAATTCTCGCTACAAGATTTCTCAGGAAAACAGAACACGTGAGCAACGACTTGAATCAAAAACCGTCTACGGCATTTTCAATGGGAACAATTTTCTGATTGGATTTCTCGACGAACTGAAATTGATCTTGGACTCTCTGGAAATAAAATTCTAATATGGATGGTGAGTTACTTCTCGAAACAGAGGAAAATTCAATAGACAGAACGGAGTGTCGTAGAATATTTAATTGAGAAAAATTGACCTCAAAATTAGCTCAACTATTTAACGAGTCTACACACGAACGTTGGGGTTATTTAAGGTAATAGTGTAAAGAAGGCATAAAGAGGTGTGCTTGCGTCGTTACGAAAACTAGAAGGTACGAAAAATAATTATAACTTCACAACTGAGCAACCCGTATTTTTGCAGTTACGTGAACGTGACGACTGTTAAACGTATAAGCAAGAAACATTGAAATGGACCTGGTGAAAGAAAAATCGCCATTTTATTCGGGTCACGTAAATCAGACATTTTTAGACATTTCGAATTAGGGTTTGAAATGCCCGACCGACACCAACGAATATATCCTCTTTTGGAAGGAAAAATTGCAAAATGCGCAACACTGCCGCAATTATCAATTTATTCAGGTTTAATGGATTTTTCTCATTCCCCATCCGATTGATGTTGTTTCCAAAAGTTTGTCCGCTCAAGCTACTAACCAAGAAATTTCTATTCAATGTCTTAATCAAGCCGACAGATAAACGTGCCTCCCTAAGCCGAAAATTTAATTTGCTTTAGTCTGAAGTCAAATAAAGCAAGCAGCCAGCAATGTACCTAATCCTTTGTCTTGGAAACTGGAAAAAGCACACCAACTGTTGCACCGTACTGATAAATTCGCCATTTAAATGCCATTTGGAAAAACTTCGCTCTATAAAACTACGTTTCCAATTCTAGGTAAAAAATATTACACGACCACCTCGTAAATGAGCCTTAAAGTTGCACATCGTAACTTTATAAAAATAAAATGATACTTATGTGACAAAGGGAGGATGCCAAGTGTTGGAATGGCCTTAGTTACAAACGAAATTTTATTTTAAACTTTAAAAATGTCTCAAAACATCAGGATCGAACATTTAATTTATCATAAAACGTTTCGCTGTTGGAAGTTAAATGTCTTGCATTTGGTCTTCAGCACACAAGCAATAAATTGCGAGACCAGTTTCAACTTTGGAATTTGACATTTGGAATTCAAGAGGTAGGTTTCGTGTTGACGCTACATGGAATTCGATGGATCAACGAGTAGACTTGTGGCCGGCAAGAATTCGAAAATTTGACCGGAACCGGACTGACTGACAGTTTCAGAAAATGGACAGGAATTTGCGGTTAATGGAAAATCTGAAATGTCTTTTTCATTAAAATCCAAATACGACCAGATATACAATAAACAAAAAATCATAAAATAATGGGTTTCATATTTGTTCAAATTCCAGGAACTACGTTCACTATTTATTAAAACACAATTTAAATGCAGGAACATATGCAAATATGTCAGGGAGTCTAGGTAATTTCAACTTTTTACGATAATAACTGGCAATTTACCGCGACAAAATACCATTCTGTTGGAAAAATTCAATCAGATTACAAGAATTCTTAAAAAACCTCACTCATATGTATACACAGCCTGGTCAAAATTAAACATTCGCCATTGGTAACTTGCTTAGTTAGTATTGAAGATACGAGTTCGGTAAAATTAGTAAACTAATAGTATTTTGTTTGGAAGCTGTGTTCCCGATTTATTCTACAAAACACATTATTATACGAGAGACAAAATTTTATTCTAAATCGAATTGGTCGCAAACCGGGTAGGTCGTAAACCGAGCCGACCGTAAACCGAATTGGTCGTAAACCGGGTAGGTCGTAAACCGAGCCGACCGTAAACCGAATTGGTCGTAAACCGAGTAGGTCGTAAACCGAGCCAACCGTAAACCGAATTGGTCGCAAATCGAGTAGGTCGTAAACCAAGCCGGTCGTAAACCGAATCAGTCGTAAACCGAATTCGTTGTAGACCGAGTCGGTCGTTGATCGCAACACTGTTAATTGTTTTGTAGAATAAATCACGAACGCCGTTTTGAATTTCTCTCCAATTTACCATTTTAATCAACGTTCAAAATACTAGTAGTTCACTAATTTAACTGAACTCGTATCTTCAGTATTAAACAAGTTACCAACACTGAACACATAATTTTGGTTAGGCTGTATAGCTTTTTTTCAATTAGTTACATCTCGATTTCCTTTGGAAAAGCACTAGATTCAAAAATCCTAAAATCGCTCTGTATACAGTTGAGGCGTCTTATATAAATAACAGTTAATGTTAATTAAAATTAGGTATTTCAAGACTCCTTTCTGTATCTTACAGTGAAATAAAAGAAAAATAAACTTTGCCCTCCTCCACCGCAAAGTAGAACTTGCTTTTCGCTTTCTTGCTTTAATGTAAACCCATCGTTTTCAAAAGGAGCGAAAACATGTAAAAATTCCAGAGATAACTGACACCATTTAAAAGGCCGCTTTATTCCAGATGCATTTCAATTCGCCTCCCCTGTTGTTTGTGAATTTGTAATATGTTCACGTGATCTCTTAAGGATATTCTGACCTTTCCCGTTTTTCAGTTGAAAAAATTTCCTTTTTTGCGATTGCGGACGAACACACTCGAAAATACATAGGCACAATTTCTTTCTAAAAGGTTCCTCGAAATAGATCCAATGTACGCGAAACATGCGAGCTACGTCAGTTTTTTAATTTTTATTATAATGGCGAGCTAAAAATACAATTTTAAAATGAATTAAGGCATTACAACGAATTTATGGGAAATATTAGGTAATAATGGCGTTAAATGTGAAAGGGACAAGACCGTATACGAACACAATAAACACCAAGTTGCATATTTGAGCCGTTATTTTCGTCTAGACGTTTTTGTAATGAAAGAGGCATTATCATTTTCTAACAAAAGTTTCGCATCAACACTCCTTATTTCGCGCCTCGGACGAAGCAAACGACTTTTTATTTAATAAAAAAAAAGGTATTTTCAACGAACATTTTTTACCTTTAAAAAATAGGATTGGGAATTTGGTTTCAACTGAACAACATTGAATTGAGACTCGTTTGAATAATTGGTTCAGATACCAAAATTTCAAACAATGGCCAAACGGCTTTATTCCAAATTCCATGAGACCTAATAAAAAAATACACTAGACTTTGAACTAATTTTGTTTTCAAAATGGTTCATAAAGCCGTTGATTGATATTTGCCGACCAAATCCACGAACAATGGGATCGAATTTGACAAAAATAACTTGCCGAACAATCGTTTAGATTCCAAACGATTATTAAAAACCATTGTGTCTGTTGTCAGCAACGCTGTAAAATTTTTCAGGACAGAGAATTGAGTTTTCCTACAATTTTACGTGTTCAGCATTTTTAGACTATAATGTGAACACGGATCCGAAATTTTCAACTCTCCTCTTCACGAAGGCTCCGCTTCTTGTATGTTTCCACTTCGAACTTTCCGTGCTTCGTTGCTGTTCTTGGCTGCTGGTAATTTCAAAGTTACGATTACGATTATTACGGCCGAATTTCAACAATTCAACCCGAAAAACTTACGCAACCCCAGACGAGGAAACGAATAATAATGGTACACAACTAAGCCAAACCGAGGTAGAAATTGTTAAGAGAAAGGCCCATGTACCGTCTGACTGCACCCGAATTCTACTCATTGAATTAATAATTGCGGAAATGTTGCATGGTAAACGTAGCCAAAGCAAATACGGAGCAAGTTTACGCTTCTGAAGGACCTGTTTTACAAATAATGTACAAAGCCATTCATAATTAAATGTTTTTCTTAGAAAAACACACATGATTGAATAAAAAAATACTATTAAACTAAGAGTTTTGACTATGCAGCTTTTGCCAACACAACAAATTTAAAGTATTCCATTCATCTGCTCTTTATTCAGGAAAAAGATTGTTTCCCGTTCCGCAAACTTTTTCAGAGCAGTCTTTTTACTCGCTGAAATTGCCATTATTTCGAAAAAAGTCTAAAAATTTTATTCCTACAACTTTTACTGGGCCGAAAAGAGAAATTTGACTTTAAAATAAAACCTTTTTGATTGATAAGGGTCTGTTTGTAACTTTTTCAGTTCCTCCTGAGAGATTTAACAGAAAACATGTACGTCATTTTAAAAATTTAAACTAATATTAATGAACATTAAGCAAAAGGAAAGCAATTCAACTGTAATGGAAAAATTACGTGCAACATAAGTAAAGATAGATAATGGGAAATTCTTTCTCGTCCGAATATGACATTTTATTATCATCTCTTCCAATCTGTTCAGGATTTTCTTTCTGGAAAAAATTTGAAAAAAAATTCTTTCGAAGAGCAAAACAAACGGCCCGCGACAGGAAAAAGATGGGAACTGCAAAACGCGGTCTCGTAATACTGGCTAAAAGTTTTGGCTAGCAAGCTTTAGAAAATATATGACTGAAATATTGACCCTCTTCCAGAAAATTTAACTTTGTTTTGTCGAATCGAGAGTGGAACAGAGAATTTCGGTGAAATGATCGGGATAAAAAACAAATCGACTGTGTTATTTCATTTTAAATTATCTCGGAACTTTTTAGACAGAAGAACTTTGCTATTTATAGAAAAAATTTGAAAAATATATAACCGCATAATTTTAGTCTGTTCTAGAGAGAAAAATGTAATTTTCTCTTTCACTTTCGCGTCGTTAGATTGGAACTTCGTTCCTTTTTGTAACAACTGCTCCGGATAAAAGGAAGTTAATCGCAAAACAATCCGTTGTCCGCAAACTTTTCACTTTTTGCCCCTAAACTGAAATTAGAGGTTCGAAAGAAAGAAAATGGGAAATTTATCCAACTGCATTCCGGTTCTTTTCAGCGTTGCAGACACGTTTGTGCGGCTAAACAAGAATCGAAGCGGAAGTTCGTCGTCTTGCGCGAGTTTCCGAACAGATTTATATTTATTTGCCACTCGAATTTCCAGTTTGAGTTAAGTAACCCGAAATACTGTCATGAATTATCACCACCATAAACGTTAAAAATTTTTACTGGAGGGGTCAATAACATACGGTCTTCTTGAATCTATGCATATATGTAAAATGCAGGTGAAATCGTAAATTATTCATGACTGATTTACTTCGACAACGACACAAAAAGTTTGCCTCCTTTCCAATTATTTTAAGCTTTTCGAAACTGCTGTCGCAGCAAATATCGACGCGCATTTAATCCCGTGTAAGCTCGGAAAAGTGATTGCTCATCATCGAAGAAATCCGAGTTCTGTGTCATTGATTTTCGCAGTGTGTCCTACAAGAAGTTTACCCACTAAATTTCTCAGTTAAAATATCATTTGAACGGTTTGACCTTAATAAGGACATTGAAATGTAGGGTAAAAAACAATTAAAATATTAATCATTTTCTCCATAACAGTATAATACTGGGCAAGTCTATTCCAAACTCAAGTAATCAATACTATTCGCATCAAGAGATTCTAGTGGATGATATAACTAAAAAAAAAACTCGTTTCTATATCTGCCCAAGTAAGACCAACAACAACTTAAATACAACTCGATCGATTAGAGCAGGATTTTAATAAAATTGTTTTCAACAAATCCCTTACCCCAAATATTTATTTTTCGAGTCATGATTTCGGATAAAGCTATCGGCATTACAAAGCCTTAAACGTGTTTCCCGTCCCTAGCCTATCGCTCCGAAAGCGCCGAGATAAACCTTCGGCAAGCGGAAGAAAATCGGCCTTAAGAAACTGAACGGGCCTCACGAAGAAGAAGAAGAAAAAAAACACACGCCGGATCCTTTAAATACTTTGAAAAGGTGCTGTCGAAGAAGATTTTCCGCAGAAAGCGTTCTCGCACCTGGACAATTTCCCTCAGCGTTTAGCAGCAGAGTTTTATTAATCATTCGGGATGGATTCATTTTATTGGGTCATCAAAAAACAATTTATCAATGGCTTCCGATGATCCAGTTTCTCGATATTGAAAAAAAATGGATATGGACTTTGAAAATCTTCGTTTAATTTATTTTCCTATTTGGAAAAATTACGTTGGAATTTTTCGCGGTTACACTTTAGATCCAAATCGTTGTCGTGTTGATTTCAATTTTCCTCAGGGCGTTCAAATCATTAGGAAATCGAATCGGGTTGTGTAACACAACCGCTAATTTCATAACATGAAACTTCGAAGAAATCGTCAAGGCACGCCACATGAAAAACAGGGAAAAACTTCGTGCTGCTTCAAACACCTGACAATTTAATTATTGGCCACCAGTTCGGAACCACTCTACATAATTTTTTCGCGTCGAAAATGTAAAATTTCACCTTCGTTGTCTGGCTAAAAGGGAACTCTGCGAAGTGGATTATCCCAACTTCAAAACGAAATTAAGGGACCACGCCAAATTAACGGGTGTCACATGTTTGTCGGTTTAATTTATTTTCTGGGCGATGTTATGACAGTTGTGTGCGCGAATCTACAAGTTAGCTTGTACTAACTTTTCCTAACTAAAATTTTCAGACTTTGGCATATCTAAGGGCCTGAAGGGGATATTTCACAGGATTTATCTGGGGTAAATAATTATTACGACATTAATTAAACCTATTTTATGACGTTAATTAGATGGGAATTTTATTTTTGTCGCATAAAAACTCTCTAAACTGAGATTTATGTTTGTGGCCGCTATTTTGTACATTTTCGAGGACCGTATCAAAACTGAATTTAATAAAAACTCGGCTCGCATTTCCAATTTGCCTCCCAATCCAAAGTAGACCTTCCCCTCAAATCATTTGCATCTCCAATATTCGAGCCACTCAGAAAGCAAATTATCACCATTGTCAGCGTATTTCTTTCCGAATTATTCCCTGGATTACACAATTCGGTCGCGTGATTTCCTGGAACCGAGATGAATTCGAAATTCTTCAGGAAAAACTTTAAGATTTTACGACTTTGTCGGAAAGATTGTTGGAATATTTTCGGGCCGACTGATTTAATCGAATTTCTTCTTATTCGGAGCTCCCCGAATTAATTTTCGAAGATAATTTTTTATTTTGTTCCTGGTAATGTTACCGGTCCTATTGAGAAATGGTAATGGGTTAAAAATTCTTGTCACAATGACAATTGAGAAATTTGTTTAATCAAAATTTCGTATGAAAAATGTCAAAACGAATTATGTTCGTTGTGCTTCTAGTGAGTATAATTGTTTAATCAGTAATCCATTAAAATTATAAAATAATTTCTAGCTTTTTGCTCAACAGAGATATGGTGGAAGGTCCTTGTATCGAGTACTGAACTCTGTAAATTCATCAAGAGATACTTTAAGAGAATTAGACGATAAATTAGAATTTTTCATTACAATACCAATACAAAAGGCCATATTTATTGTAAGAAACCTCATGGACAAATTTGAAGCAGAAATACACTCGTATATTACAGAGTTTACTAAAACCGTAGCTAAAAAAGAACATAAGGATATTCAAACCATGGAAGAAATTGCAGCTATCTACAAACACAATGGTAATACCCACCCGTCATATCAACTTGCCATTATAATTGTGCTCGAACGGTTTCAGGTCAAAACATTGAAGAATGTATGAAAGAAAAAATAGAAAATATCAAAGAACTCGCTCAAATAATTTTAAACCACACTAAGACATGCGTAATTGAAAAAGCAGAAACGGCTCGAGTCTATCTAGAAAACGTCCACGAACAGTTGGAACAAAGCGAAATACATGCCGAAAAGTACGAAAATGAAATCCATCAATGTAGTACGGAGAAAGGAAAAGAACAAATCAAATGTGCCGTCAAATTGACGACAATCGTCGGCGAAGTTATATTGGACATTTCCAAAAATATCAACAGCGTTACAATTAACAGTACTTATTTCGTTTCGAGATTTCCTACGCTTTTGTCATTGTGCGAGTTAGATTCTTCCATGGAATTTACTGCAAAAAGATCCGCAATTACCTTCAAAGGGGCCTTATGCGCTCTGAAAAAATATCCGGAATCCCTTCATGTTTGGGAAAGGGCTTATGCTGTTCCAGGGGATTTGGATTCCGCCTCACGAGTATTACATAATGCATTTTTAACTTGTCTATTGACTACATTTGTGTTTTGTAATAAATTGTTTTGGTAAAATGTTAATGTTGAGTGACAAAGGAGGAATACAACGTTCTTGATTTTTTTTTAATTTTTTTACAGTAATTTATTTTTTTTGTATGATTTATTCAAAATGAAATCTCTGAAAAACTTTATGATCGCCATTGTAATATTCGTTTTTCTGGTAAAAACAGTTCCTTTACAATAAATGGATATTTTTAAAAGCGAAAACGTTTCCAGCCACAATTGGAACCCGATTTCAGATCACAAACTCGTATAATTTGTGCACGCCGGTAGTACAATATCTATCAATTTGTTAGATCAGCTACTCATAAAGCTGTGAAATATCGTTATAGGACTCATTGGAGCTATAATTAATATTGTGCTTGGTATACTAGAATTAATAAGGGGTAGAACATTGAAAATCCGCAAATAAAGCCCATAACAATTTGACAATAGATATAGTGTACAGTTAACTAAATTAGACAGACTGCCCCGCCAGTACCAGATCAATGGTTGAAATGTGATTGAATATATGGAGAAAAAATGCAAGGAAATCGAAAACATTTCAAAAGAGACAATGAAAAAACTGGCTGAACCTATTGATCGCAAATCGACTAAAGGCGAGAAATTTAATCAGGATCTCCTGAACTGACTTCAAAATACCTCAGGAAAAACACCACACTATTTTTCCGAGATCAAATCTTGTCAGAGAAAGACCTTTCTTGAACAGATTTAATGTTCGACCTCCTTAATTGCCAAAATTAGTCAAGTAATTAGTTAAAGTCCGACCGCCGCTTTGGAAGCATCAAAATAAGCCGAACAACTAACAAAACATCGTATTCAAAATATCTGTCTCTTTGTTCTGCTAGACATGCTCTAGACTATTTCGCCAAAATAGCGCAAGTATCGGCCGATATCGCTATTTGTTCAGTGGACAAATATTCCGATTCCTCTCACATTTGGGAAAGAGCACACAACATTGAGCTTTTCTGTGGCAAAGGATCTTTGCACGTTAACCTTTTTGAAATCCGCATGGATAATCGATGTAGCAAATTGTTTCTTATTATTTTGAAAGGAAAGGAAATTTTTTTTATGTACCTAACAAAATTAGATGTAAATTTTGACGAGTTTTGTCATTCAATAATCAGACAATTTTGAGGTTTTCACGTTCAGATGCCCATCAAAATAACGTCTATTATCTTAGTAATTTGCATACTTTCCATGAATTTAGAATTATGTGACGAGTACTTTAAGAACCTAGGACCAGCATATAGAAAAAGAATTCAAATACCATTTCAAACTACAATACAAATTCTGAAACGACATGTTAAAAGGATCCTGAAGGAAAGTGAAAGCTTTACAAGAAATTATAGACGATATTTAGATCTGAAAACAAAAGCAGATATCGCAAGAATTGACCACATTTTTCAGAAATACAAAGTTTTAGGTAATTATTTTGACCGATCTACACAATTTGTAACAATGTTATTACGTAGGAAAAAATGTGACGAAGTGTCAACAAGGCTTAGCCACCAACATTTCCGAAATCAGTGATAAACTTTATTTCAACGTAATGACATGTTTGAATCATGAAAAGAAAATGGCACAAAGATCCCTCGGTATAGTCCTGAACAGAACCAGAAGCGAAAGAAGACGTGCATATGAAGTTATGCAGAAATATCATGAGTGCAGGCACTTGCATGGAGACGAGCAGGTCCAATGTGTTAAGATGACAATTATAAATGTTCATCTTGTTTATCTTAACACGCCAAAAGACATCAACAATCTTTGCGGTACTATAAATGATCTATTAATGGCATTTCGGAGTGTCTTGTTTTTATGTCCGGCAAGATTTAGTTTGAAATATCGCCTTGATTGTTTCAAAACCATTGCGAATACAGCTGAATGCACTGTGAACAAACATCCAAACACATTATATATTTGGGAAAGAAGTTATGAATTTTTGTTGAAAAATAGTGGCCACCGTAGTGGTGTGTGTTATGTTTTAATATCCATTTTTATCTTTTGTAATAATGCAGTCACCTGATATAATTATAATGTCAAAAACCATTGACAAATACATATTTCTTTTCGAATATTGCATTCAAAACATATTCTGACAAAATAAATGTTAAAATGACGATACTAATCGTGTCGCTGTCCATGGCAAGTAGTTAAATGTGATTAAGTTAAACGTTTAACACAAAATTTTGTATCGGTGAATGGTTTGGTAATATTTGATTCAATATTAAACAATTGTTTCAGGATTAAAGGAAAAATTGTCAAATTATGTATAAAAACCGATCAAAAAAATGTTGTCATTGAACAGAAACCAAAGACCATCTCCTAGCCACTTCTGGAAAATGACCTTTGACATAAAAAAATGAAGGACATTAAGACAACAATCAAGTGCAAACTATCTAAAATGACAAAAATATTGATAATTTTCAATTAAACAAAATAAAATTCCAATAAGTTTTATTCAGATCAAGATATTGAAGAAAGAGTGTCTTAAAGGCAAAATAGACGAAATAAAAACAGGAGCCAAAATCCTTGAGGAATTGGTGATAAAATGTATGGAATTTCAAGGAGCTCTAAATCCAATCCTTCTTGCACCGAATTGAAAAAATCGAAAAAATCGCAAAAGACTACATGGAATAATTAAAATCATGCGAATATGACATCAGTCGAGTCAAGGTGAATTGTTCTATATGTATAGCTAACAACTCAAATTAAGGAGACCATTTTGGAAACACCATTATACTTGGGTCAGCAGCAATATGTAATTTGTACTCTCATTTCTCATCTACCTGTCATTATGAACATTAGGTGTTCGCCTGAAATTTGCAGTAATATGTTAGAAAATTGTCGCACAAACAGCCACTTATGCCTTGGAAAAATTTCTGGAAACGGTCCTGATTTGGAAACGGGCCTACAACGTACCGATCGATAGTGCAACCGAAAAAGTTTTTGGGATTTGCACTGCATTATTTGCAGTTTTGGTTAATGCGATATATTTCACTTTGGTTTTATGAACTGGACAGTTTTGAAGTTTCCTTTTCTTTCGTTCAATTTAGCGTTATTAATTTCAAAAACTTTCAATTATTGTCGGTAAATGAAATTAATAAATTCACTTTTAAAGGTAATATTCGTCATTGTAATGGTTTTATATTATTTTTAGTCTATTTCAATCACGCGAATAACATTTATCAGAATGGTTAAAAACCTATTAGTGTCACTTTAGTGTATATTTTCCATTTATTTTCCATGAAAATAAATAAATTTATTAAAAGCATCGACCATTAAATACAACTATTCGAATAGCTTCATTATGAATTTTCAAATGAAATCTCATTTTTCCATATATTCTCATTTAAATTAAAATTATAATCGATACTACAATATATAGCACATACAGAGATCTCGCTTATTTTATTAATGGGCATGATAATTATGCTAATTAGTAGGAGAACGACTACAATTGGATCAATTAATGTTCAAATGTGGCTTAATTAAAAAGATAATTTAGTGAAAAACGATTTTTTTTTCTATTATTCACTTTAAAATTAATTTAAAACTCATTTCCCTTTATTGATACCGAAAATAGCAAAATCCAGTAAAATAAAGCGCATTTTTTGGTCGTTTTATCCATGAATCACAATTAGCACCTTTTGCGATATAATCATTTGGGGTTTCCCGACAAGTCCTAATGTAAAACTCTATTGGTGAATACGATTTTTTGATCAAATCCAGTACTCTGTCAACGAATGAACAGCTATAGTCGATAGATTTTAGTTTATAAGTTAGTGGCACCCTATATGGGTAAAGATCCTCGTGCCAATATGAAATTCTTCAAGTCGATGCGGGAGAATATGCACAGACTGTCTCGGATTTTTAGGCACTGGATCGTAACAATATTTCCAGCTGCTCTTGCCTTTCGATAACGTACACAACTATATGCGGTCCCTATGGAATCTAGTTATTGAGGACGAGTAATAATATATTCTGAGAATTATATTACATCTTTATAAGTTCACATTTAGACTTTAAGTTTAATACTACGAAAAATACTATAATAAAAACAAAATATTCCATAAATAAGCTGCCTTACAAAGGCGTAATTTAATTTTAACGATGGAAGCCTTTCTTTTTAAACAAAAACCCTGAGGTCGCTATTATTTTGGAGAGGGTGCGCTTTGTGTTTTCGCACGCCCTTTGCTTTTATGTGCTTTTGCCTTGATGCGAAAAAAAAATTGACCTCTAATTTTTCATTAAACGTCTCTCTCTCTCTGTCGCTCCCTCTCGTGTTTTTATTTATTATTAGCTTCAGTTTAGTGTCAGACCGAATTTAATAATAAATATTTATATACGGGCATCGTGTATAAAGAAAAATGGTTTTGTTATGTTATTATTTCTCTTAATTCTTGTACTCTATTCAAAACAATTGGAGTGCAAAACCCTATTTTCTATTCGAGGCTATTGTAATGAAGATTAATTTTCTGGACGCTGCTGGATATAATTAAATTTTGACACACAACGCTTATTGAATAAAAGCTAATGAATTTAGCACAAAGTCTAAAGTACACGAAGCTCAAAACTCCATTTTTTTGTAATTATTAATTTCTACTTTTATTCCCTTTAGGCTTCATGAATTTTAAGAACGTCTTTACGGAATGGTATTTTCAATCAACAGGATAGTCAACGGTAAAGAATTTAAAATATTAAGGATTCCGTCGGTAATGTCTTGTCAATAATATTTTTTTAATATAATATTTCTTGTTTACCGAAGAAGTTAAATAAGAAAAATCGAATCGAAAAAAGACAAGAAATGAAAAAGTTAAAGGGAAAAAATGGCAAAATATTAGTCAAAATTATACCTAATTGTATTGCGTACAGGGTTTGACAAGAGAACATAATTTATTCAACACAATTTGTTGTGGATCTAGAAGAAAATTTGTTGACAGTAAATTCGTAATTCGATCGCCAAATGTGGATACATGTAAAATATCTTTTATAACTAAGACATTTTTTCGACAACATACAGGGTATATCAAAACTCAATACCGTAATTTTAGGAGCAGATTTTTCTGAACAAAAAATCGTTCTCCATTTTTTAACCAATCTCTATTTTCAAACTACAGCCTAGCCAATAAGAACGCACTAAAACGATTTGAAATTATATTATTAGTATTGCTAGATTGAAAATAATAATAACTAATAGGCCCGTATTTATGTAGATTGCGCTGATTAGGTAAATTTAAAATGAAAGCCCAGTGTAGGAATAAAGTTTATAATTTGTAATGTTTGAAAAAAATGGATCATTTGTATGTATTCCTGGGTGTTCCTATACTGGTTTTTCATTTTCAATTTCCCTAATCTGTGTAATCTGCGTACAGATCCGCTATTTAAACATAAGTTTTAAAAATGTCTGTGGAATTACATCGTTAAATATCAAATTCTGTCAATTGTGTTTTGTAGTGCGGGGCGAATTAATTAATAACGGACAACATTTTTTCCACAAATTTTCAACTTTAATTTCCACCTTTGCGAATATATTGCTATAGAGAGAGCGTACAATGTTTCAATATACATGGCTGAGCGTATCAGCATAAAATCGTTTTATTTTATTCTGAATATTGTTGTCTCTTTTTGATAGATTACTATCCAGCTGCGTGCTAAAAATCAAATTGAAGAAGTTCACTTAAACAATAGGTGGAAAATTTCAATTTTTATTGATTTAAAAGTAAATTAATCACAAAAACTTATTGAATTATTTTTTATTAACTTATTTTCGCCATTTTTTTTGGGAAACTGCTTGAAAAAATGAAAGAATAAGACAAATGTTAGAAGAGTGACAACTTCGGTAAAAGGTAACTTGGAAAAGAATAAAAGCATTTCTTGTCTTTATTTAAATGGACTATCAATAGCAAACAATAATAGACTTTATCTTGATACGCTGTCCAAACTAAACAAATTTCCTCTATAATAAGACATATCAAACTCAAAGATTTCAATACTCATAATTTATTGAACAGTAAATTAACAATTTGTCAAGCAGAGGTGACAATCTTTACAACGGTACCTCAATTATTTACTTTGTTTTTCTGTTAAAGGAGAAAAAGGAAGAAAGGCAAACAACACCTTCTAGAAATAATGTAATAGATAGAAGATCGATAATGAATAAATTAAATTAAATATTTTATTAATTTATTTTTGAAACATGACATATGTTTCAAAGTTCATCATTTCAAAAATTGATTTTGCATTGTAAACACAAAAAAACTAATAATACAGAATTGACAGTTAGCTATCAGATTTATTATTTATTGCAAAATCTTGTTTTTGTAACAATATAAAAATAAATCTGGCAATATTGGCCGATTTCAAATCATTTTAGTACGTTCTTATTGGCTATTACGTTGTAGTTTGAAAATGGAGCAATTGATTTAAAAAATGGAAAACGATTTTTTGTTCAGAAAAATATCCAGAATTTGTTCTTAAGATTAAGTTTTAAAAGAACCTGTATATTCTGCTTCATACAATCCAGATGATTTTTCATTTAGCTGACCTTTTAGAATAACCCACGTATTCAAGAATTCTGTTCGTAGGTACATTATGAACAGGTTCAATTTTTTTCTAAACTATTTTTTTTGCAAAGTTTTAATCTTTTAACTCCGCGAGCTTATGCACCAAACGTTCCACGCATTAACTTCGAAAACTCATTATAATTTTAAATGTTTAATGGAACCGCATCTTCTCTCTAAAACGGTGTAAAAGTTTTGTCTAAATAACGAAGTATGGCTTTACTGAAGAGTTTTAGGATTTGAGTCTCGAAACGTTTGTTTTTATCTGTTCGTTTTCGTCTTCAGACATGAAACACTCATATATGCATGGCAATATACATAGGAATTCTAGTAAATTGCATAGTGTGAAGTAAAGAAATCGAAGCTCAGAGTCCTCGTCTTTCGGGCCCACAATTTTCCATAAACTAGGTGAAGTGTGGGCGGCTGCATGTTTTCCATCGGGAACTTAGGCAGCTCGGAAAGTTAGTTTATTTTTCCAAGGATAAATAAGGCTGCGGGCAACAATAAACTGTTCCCCAAGGAGATTCGACTACATAAAGTTTAAAATATATTATTAGAAACGAGTTAGGTATTTTTAAAATTTCACAATCTCATCGTTTCTTGCATTTCTAAATTAAAGGTTTTAAGATAACTGAATAAAAGTTCATTAAAATATTGATTGAAAGTTACTACTTAATAAAATCTATTGTCAGGATAGTTTATACAAAACACTTTTATCTTTTGCGAGGTCCATTCAGTGAGGACAACTCGAGCTTGTCGATATCTCTTATGGAGACATAAACCTCGCCGAGATTCAATTTCCCAAATACAAAGGAAAAGGATTGTGTAGAAATGAGAACAAACGTACGTTTAACTGAGTCGTCCATCTCAAATCCAGAACAATGGACGAGAAAATCTTTCTGGAATATGAAAACCGGTGTCTATTCCCGTTTATTGCATGGGTAATATTCAATATTAACTTGAACTTATTTCTGATTTAAGAATTGGCACTTTTGAAAATTGTATTTTTCAACGAACAAGGATTTTTATCTAAAAAAAATTTAATTTTTCTATGTTGAGTGACAATGTTTACTCCCTAATGGGTGATAATAACAATTTCAGCTTCAGCCGCATTGCAATTGTAGCAGATTTCCTACTACATGCAATTTACGAAGTATAAAAGAAGCGACGACTTCGGAGTGCAAAGAATGTTATCGGACACGACAAATGCGAACCATCTAAGCAATCTCTTTGCAAACATTCTTTTTGAGGAAAAATTGAGGCTCTAAATCTTGTCTCTACTATAAAACGAACTGAAAAAACTTAGTGCTAAATCTGAAACAAAAAAAAATATAAAATCGCAATTATTATTCATAAAAAAAAATGAAAAGGAGTGAATTCGGTTTTCTTTGAATAAATAGGGCCTCCCTCGCACTGTCCAATTGCTTTCAGAGTTGAACTTCGTTGAATAATTGAAACTCAGCTAAATATAATAATTTAAAATTCCGTTTTACAGAGATTCGGTCTTGCCGAAGGAAACCGAGTACAGCTGTATGGAAATGATGCTTTTTGATCTTTCATTTTGACTTTGATAAAAGTCTAATAAACAGACACAAAGAATAACTCTGAGATTTGTCTCATACATAAATATTCATAAACTTTGAAAATGATCATTCACAAAGTCTAAACCCGAAGACACCAACTAAATTACCACTTCGTAACTCCGAATCAAGTTGAAATTTTATGAAAATAGCAATAACATAACACCATTATAGAGTTTTCGTCTCAAAACTGAAACTTTCAATTTTTTTTCATAAAACCCTGTCCTAATTGCCCCTTCAGAACTTCAATTCCCATTTATATTCAAATCGCGTTATTAAACTAAAGTTGTCGTCTTGTCTGGACACCTGAATCTCTAAAACTATTGGAAATACCTCGCCGAGTCGCCAAGCTCCATTCAATCTTCCTTTCAGACGTCGTCTTCAGGGAATTTTTCAAGGACTGTTTTTCGAAAAAAAAAGATACCATCCCACCGGTTCAAAGTAAAAGCAATTTTTAAACTTTTATCGCATTCAGCGTTTTCGAGACACGAGAAATGAACGTAAAAATCCAGATAAACATGGAAAAACAAATTGAATTTTTTTTGAGAAAATGAAACGTAGATTTTTAAATTGTTTTGTTGGACTAACTGGATCTGGGGATTACTTTTCTCGGTTCAATTTCCAATTCCCATATTGCGAATTAAAAATAATTAGAAACCTGGAAAAATACGAAGAACCCTCGACGAAGTCTTTGAAAATTCAGTCGTAAAATTCTCGGTATTTTCATGCGTTCACGCCACTTGTCCAACAGACTTCTTTCACTCTCGTGAATTCTTGAATAAATTACGCCCACCCTTCATACTCATAATTCACGACAAAAACATAATGTACAAACTTGTATTGCAAATTAGCGTGCTTAAAGACTCCCCTCCTTTCCCTCTCTTTGAGTGGTGACTTTTTGACTGTTCGTTTCAGTGAATAATTTTAATAACTTTTCAAATTCTCCTCCCTACTTTTCCTGCAAAATTCTCATTACACCTGTCTAAATACTCCTGCTAAAGTTTATGGCATAGTACCTCTTGTGTGTGCGTGTGTGAAAATTAATGGCTTGTAATTTGCTCATCGAACAATTGAGGTAATTTTGTAATTGGATGTAGGGGCGTAAATTGTTGACCTGTATATAGAGCAATTATATGAATTATTACCATTTTGGTAAATAAATTTTTGATTAGAATATTAATATTTTTAATTTAAAAACAATTATTAATAGAAAGGCGCTTTTGAATGGATTTTATCGTAAAGTTCACAAAGAAGCTAAGTTCGAGGCAGTTTTAAGCAAATTTAGGAACTTGAAATGGTCTAAGCGCTTTGCTCCGTTGTACTTTTCAAAAATTATATGTATGCAATTGCGTGATCTGGATTATTCAAGTCTTGTCGTAGTGAAGCGAAAATGTCTTGAAATACACTCTCCATTTTGGTCTCTTCAATTAAAAGAATCGTCCGATTTTTCTTGGACAACATCTAAACTGTTGATTAAATGTGTAGCCTCTTAACTAAACCTGTCATCGTCCATGTTGAATGTTACGGGCAAACGACGGGTGTAGCTTTAATTAGAGGAGATCGGTCAGCTTGATGTCGGTCATTTTCGCTATCGGAACACCACAGCCGCAAACTTTCAAGTTACTTAACTCTAATTATGAAATTTGCCCGTTACCGGATGCCGCTTACTTCCTCCATCGATGGCTAAACTTTCTTGTTCGATATTAAAACAATTATAATTTACAAATGACAAACACAATTTTAATTTTCCACATGGAAATGTAAACAATAAATAGTTAGATGTGTTTAATTGTCAGATATAGAGGTGTGAATAAGGGGGAGTGAAAATTAACGTTGTAATGCCTGTAGAAGGTAAGCCTAATAATTAAACATGAAATTTCCGGAGAAATGTTTAATGGGTCTATTGACGTGCCAGGAATATGGCAAAGCGTTCCAGAATTCCCATGTAAGTTGTATTCATTAGAAATAAAATATTTCTGTATTGGAAATTAGTATACTATTTCGAATTGAAATTCCGTGTAATAAGAAAGTTTTCAATTACGCCACTCTAGAAACTTACAAGTCCGTTTTCTCGAAAAATCTCACTCTTCCATTAATTTATCTCTTTGATTGGTCTGCAAACGAACTAACGACAATCAATTATGGGTTCTCTAAAGTTCGGCCGACTCTATTTTTCGTTTTCTCGCGTTTCGTGTCTACGGATTTCTCTAAAACGTTCCCTTCTTCGCCCCAAATAATTTCCAATCAATGACCTTTACGTATTTGTAGCATTTTTTCAGACAATTATACACAACGATGATGGAAAGGAATTTTTTGTTCTGCAACGCTGCAATTGTGACATACACTTGAAAAAAAACACTTATGATAGAAAACGGCGATTACGTTGACATAATTATTATCGATGAAGATCCCTTATTCCACAGGATCTACTTATTACATGTGAGCTTTAAGTAAGATTAATTGCAAAGTTTGGTTTAAATGTAATTTACTTTAGAGAGAAATCGTTCACGGATCTAATCCAACAGTAGGAAAACCGCATAGGTCCCAAACAGTTTCATTTCTCAATGTCCACGTAATTACGGTTTTCCGCTTAGAATTCCACACGATATTGGTCGTAATTGAATTTGTCGGTTGGCGGGGCACCGTGTGTCCCGCTTGTTTACACTTCGCAATTACTGCCAAAAATCGCACACGCCCTTTGTGGGTGTGGGGAAAGAACATCACCTCGACAATTCGATGTGAATGTGAAATTCGAGGAATGCCTAGTTAATTCAATACCAACATTCTTGACAACCAGAAACAATTAGATGCATCGTCAGACATTCTAAGACAATAATTTTCCCAATTCTGGATCCCTTTTAACGTGAGACGAAGGGAATTTCACCAGTTACACAGTCAAATTACATGAATGGTGTTAATTTCATTTTGGGCATTGTGTCCCTTGAATTGTTATGAGAACTTTCCAGATTTATTTTTTTTTTTTCAAAAAAGTATTCCAAAATGTCATAATTTTCAAAATAAATTGCAAAAAAAATTAGGAAATAAACGAAGCGATTTCATTAATAAAGTGGAATAAGATTGTGCCTAAAAGCATTTCGACAAGTCGGATCAAACTCCGCAGAGCCCATAAAATCCCTTTCCAGGGTCTAGTTCCGGGGTGGCTTAACAAATATTGCGATTCGCTGCTAAATCCCTAAACGGATATGGGCGGCTTAAGACGTTAAGAAAATGGAAATGGCTTTTCAGTAAATTGAGCCATACGAATTACCCTCAAGTTGCTCCAAGAAAAAATGTTATCAATGTAACTTGGACCTCGGAAAATGGCAGACACGCCAAACGTGAATGGAACAATACAAACTATCTCGTTGATTCTAATGACTCGAATAGGATCACTTCATTAACATGGAAACGATAGTTTAACCTAAAAGCATTCTGTTGCTGTGCGTTGGGATCTCGAATTCCGGGAGAGAAAAGGAAGCTCTTTGTCGGATCGAGTTTCATGCCCGCAATACGATAATCGAACAAAACGGACTTACGATATTGATCATGGCTCAGTCTCTGGGGTTTTGATCACCTGAAATAAACACTGAGAGAATCCGTAAATAACAGACAATAGTCGTTAGTGCGCCACTGAACGTCCCGTATACAGAAGAACGCCTGATCGCGCTAAATAATAACAATAATAATAGGCGGAACCACGGAGCGTGGCTTGCGGGGTTTCGTGATGACAAAGATGAGACTCGTGCCAACAAATTACTCGAGGACTATGCAATCTAAACAAACTCATCGTCTTGGAATCTGTTTATTATTTATCCTGTCTGAGGTTGCAATTTGATGACGCGATTTTAGACATAACTATAAGTGCCTTTATTGATGTTGGTTACCTTGCAATTAATTTATGATAAATGTTTATGGTTTCCTTCATGACAAGTCTGAAGTGGACTCAAAGGCCCGGTGGACTTGATTTGAAACTTCAATTGCACTCTCCATCTGTCATTAGCACAATTCGTAATTAACTAGAGTGGATTTTTATACGGAACAACAACTTTTTTTCCTGTGGAATGGAACACATGTCTTGTTCTATTTAGTTCCGAAACTATTATAGGGTTCTCCACACAACTCGGGCTCAGTGGGATGCCGAAAAGTTTAAAAACAGCTTTACAGGACATTAAAATACACTTTTCGGGATTTATTTTAAATGCAAATATCCCGCATGGAAACCTTCTTCAGGAAATATATTTATGAGTTTCGTTTTGGGGAATGAACACTGAATATGATATCGCGAACAAGATGTTTTCAGGAATTTCTTCCAACTTGCGTTTGCTATGTATTTCTAGCTCAGAGACTTCACAAACAAATTGAAAAAATACGTGGCAAAAATTACGAAAATACAAAAATTCACAAAATTAATTCTGTATTTTTGCTCTGCTTGCTTTCAAATGCGCATGCATTTAAGAAAATTATAACAATCTGCATAATCGCTTGTGTTAAATATTAAATTAAATACGCAGCACCATACTGAGAAATTTCCCGTCTTGTTTACAGTCGGTTTAAAAGCCTATCCAACAGGTGGACGAATTCAAAATAAGGAGGGCGCGATTGTACTTCTTAAATTGACCGTCACTTGTTAAATTAACGCGCGCCCCTGTATGCATGTATGTATATGTACATATGTATTCAGCGACACAACAAAAACGCTCTGGTTTTTTATGTAAAAAGGTTTTTAACCTGACCCAACAACCGTAGTAAACATGGCATGCAAATTTCCACGTGTTTGTTATGTTGTATGCATACTTATTAAATGTCATTCTTTATCCAATGTTATTACCGAATAAAAAGTTTATATATGTATGTAACATGTGCTGCTGACCATATTTCACATTTCTAATTATTTACAATATGTTAAAGAGGGCTCCGCTCCGAATTCTTTTGCCAGACGTGTTGAAAATTTAAAACCGAAAATAGAAGACATCCAAATACAAATACATACCAACATGTGTGTGCATTGACTCGTCTTTAAAAAGTTATTTTTACACTTCCCCTTGAGCGTTTTAAATTTAAATTAACATTTTACGAACCCAAGAAACGGTTGCTGGTTGCGCCGCCGCTGATTATTCGTTTGGCCAACCGTGAAACCAACTGTACCATGTATCCTTCTTCTTTTACCAACACACCCCAAATAATTAGAAACATTTATTTTAATAATGTACAGTAGTATTGGACACATACTTTAGTTGATTGTCCTAAAAAGGCACTCAATAGGGCTTAAATCTGGTAACTGAGATGGTCCGTTCAAAACAACTGAAGGCATTACGTTTTACGATTATCATCCTTTGTGTTGTACATTAATTTTCATTGAAGCAATTTCGTTTTGTCTGACACTGTAGACAGGGTTATTTAGCTGAGCACCGAGCTATTCTTCTTCTGTCGGAAAAATATGACCGAAACTCGATAAAATAAATACAATGGCCCCAGTCGAAGTATCATTATCTTTAATAAATGATCCTATCGGAATGTTCCCGAAACCGTAACAATCTAAAGTTACAAACAAAAGGGCAATATTATAAAGGAATTTGATATTTTTGTGGGCATTCAATCGGCCGCATTGCTCAGATATGAACTCTCTGGGTTGTTTCAAGGGAAGTGAGTTTCTCTTCTTATCAATTTTATTTTATTGTTTCTCTTTTCCGTACTTATGGTCATTATTTTCTTGTTTTATTTGAAATTTGCTTGGATTTTTGGGTACGCCCACTCTCTAATTAGCTTAATGGAAAATTTGTTATTTTGGCTCTAGAAAATGGTAAAACGACCAATGATTATTCATAAGAGAGAGAGAGGGAGAGAGAGAGAGAGAGAGAGAGAAATTTTTAGTAAAAGAACAATTTTTAATTAAAATTTCCACAATGGTACCATACTAATCTCAATTATACATAAAGTGGCAATACCTTTTGTTAGAAGTACACAAACAATTATTTTCAACAACATTTTCTTCGGGACTGTTCTCCAAAATTTCCAGTTAAATTTTCTTAATAATATCTCCACACATAATTAATCAGTTCCCTTTGACACTCAGTTTATTATTCCCGTCACTATCACTATCACCATTTATTTCCTATCGTCACCTCATTCAAGAAAAAAACAAGGTGTTTCTAAAAATGAAGTACCTATTGAAAGTTTCGCGAAAATAAACGCGTATTGACCTAAATTGTTTTCTTTTGGGAGTGCGTTCTTTGGCGCAACGTATTACGAATTTGCGCCTTTTTCGATCTCGACAACCCGCAGCGCTGTACGGGAACCCTGTTCTTGATCCACTGTGCGACTACTGAATGAAAATTTACCGTTTGTGAACGGAGCGCTTTGACCGTCAATTTTCAATGTTTTAGGGTGTGCGCAGGGTAGTATTTTGTACTGATTTTTCTTTAAAATCCTATCATCCTTTATCTGAAATTTTAACAAAAATAACATGACCCTAACTAGATCCAATATATTCGATTGAAAACTAGCTGGATGTTCAATGAAGACAAATAAAGTTTTAATGAAAATTATACCAACGGAATTTTATACGTATAATTGTCACAATACTTAGCATTAACTGATAAGTACGTTCTAATTGCAAGGAAGTTCTATATTTGCATGTTTTAATCCTTATAAACTCAAGAATTTAAAACTCATTCGCCATTTTATCAACTTTTTTTTTAAATCTGTTAAAACATCAAAACGTAGTCATGTTTATATTCAATTTTGTATGAAAAACAGCAGATCGACTCTAAAAAAGTCAAGCCGAACTTTCATCTAGTGACCAGCTATGATAGCTAAGGACTTAAAAATTATACCTTATCATTTATAAAACTCTTCCTGTCAGTCGGAATCCAAAACGTACCTTGTACAAACCTATTTTAACTGCGATTGGCCTGGATTGACCTCAATCAGTCTCAATACATTTCATCGAACTTAATACCTCTATATATTCGATGAACCTTTATGTATTAAACATATTTTATTTTTTATTTTATTAAGAAAAATTATTCTTTAAAAATCTGCATGGTCCAAGATCTAATAATCTTGTAGAGGTCAATAGTAACGGACAAGTTATATTACACATCTGAACTCCAAAATATATCTAGGCTATACTATCCAGGCAATAAGAAAAAATCCAAGTACTTAATGCTAAACAGTATAACCAAATACCAAAAATAACAAGTCTCCACCATGGAACGCCTCAAAGCTATGTCATTTACAAGCACCATAAGATCCTGATCAGACTTGTACAATATCACGTCCTTAATCACATTCGTGTTTATATCTACTATGCTTTGACTGTATAATTTATAAGTTTTACATAATCTTTCGCTATTTGAGAATAATAATTGAGATTTTAGGCATAATTTTGCTATAAAATTCATAGTTATTATCATATAATATATGATAACTAAGAGTAGTGTATAATATACACTACTATACATATTATGTATTATACATTGTATATAGAAAGTCCGGCAACCCTGAATAATCTCGAAATTTACACAATTTATTAAAAATTACCTTAAATAAAAGTTGAAGGATCTTAAAAGTTCTACCATTCGTTGATAATCAGAAATGTACAGGGTGAGCCACAAACTAACAGTGGATTGAGGTTATAGTTTTTCTTATGGAATGGCATACTTTTTATGATATTTTCTAATTCACTCTCGCATTCTGTTCACATTTCATGTAACATGTCCTATGACTAATTCCAGCAGTCCAACAGCTATTGTATTATTAAAGCCAACTATGTAGGTATTATGTAAATAAATTTATTTTTATTCAACTAAATACTCAAAATGTGCCCCCTGAACTGCTTGACAATGTACTAAAGTGAAATAAAATTTCTCAATGAGATTTTCTAACATTTCAAGGGTAATTAGCTGGCATTCCTCAATAACTCTTCTTCTTAATTCATTTAAATTTGGAGGTTTTGACATGTAAATTTTATTTTTTAAGCCGCCCTATAGAAAATAGTCAAAGGATGACAAATCTAGTCACCTAGATCTCGAATTGTTACAAAATCACATTGTGCCAACAATTGTCAACATCGCAGTCACATTTTCAGCATTCTTTAGTTTGAACAGGATAGTGAGCCTCCTCGTTTTGGACAATAAGTACGAGTCTCCTTGGACGAGATGTTTCCTAACCATTGAATAGGATGTCGGGGTGGAATAAAATAACCCCCTAGATCACCAGATCTGTTATCCCTTGATTATTTTCTATGGGGTCATTTAAAAAATTAGGTTTATGTGACAAAATCTACAAATTTAAATGCCGAACTTTTTACACACAGTGTATATTTTTAACGCCACGTGTTTTGGAGATGAAGTGTTTTCGAATCTATATAAATTCATATAAATTTTTTTTATATGAACTGATTTTAGATTACATAGGAAACACCCTGTATTTCTAAACGGAAATACATTGCAAAAATAATAAATACAAAAATTTCAATAATAACCCTATTTAACTTTTATTGTTATTTGATTTTTCTTCTGAACCAACTAAAATGTTGTTATTTTAAATCTGGGTCTGGCCCCATAACCTGTTAAAAATTATGTCCTGTAATATCGGAGGAAAAATAAAACATCTTTTTTTATACAATAAAATACAGAAAAGATTAGCTTTTTTATTTTTATACCCCTATTATCTACGTCACAACCGGCATGACACTTAAACCACATAGAAGTCACTTATCTATGTATGTATATCGACTTTATAAATAACTTTTAGCATAAATAATTCATTTTTAATCATAAAAAACTGCTTAAAATAAATTTGAACCCGTTATTGTTATTGCCTGTATACAGATTGATTTGCTCGCATTAAAGAGAAGCTTTTAAAAGGATTTTTTAATACATTAATTTTTAGTGTTGAGCAGCGTATAAAATAAAAAAGCAACAAAATAGTTATTAAAAAAAAAAGTTTTTTAAATCATTCGACTGTTGGCTTTTAGTGATGATATTGTCATTTGTTTCTTTGTGATATGGAGAATAGAAAACTGAATAGTTCTGTATTTAAATTCTCTGCTGCAGGATTGCGTGATATTTCATCTTTTGATGTTATAATAAAGCAGAGACCTAATTCTAAAATGGTGCAACGCCTTTTTTTATTATTATAAAATCAATTTAGATTTCAAAAGTGCCGCATTTTCCTCAGTTGGGAGTAAATTTGATGAATGATGAGTAAATAAGCTCAGTTCACGTGAGCTTAAGGGCCACTTGGTCTTTTTAAGTTACTTCGGAAAAGTTCTGCTACGGCCAAGCAGGCAGCCTTTGAAGAATAAAGGGTTTTAGAAATAAGACAGAAATATTTTGATTAAACTAGTTTGGTGACTGATTGAGGCATCTACCTGTAGCTTTACGTCTCAAAATCTAGCATTGTGCTGAGCTAAAGAGAAGATGATCAAATGCTGAATGTTGATTCTTCAACATTTATTGATGCAAACACGCAAACGAGCACGTGTGTTTTGATTTTTTCTAGTTTTTTGGTATTATTCGAGGCTTGTAATCTCGTTGGTTCGCTATTGTTTAGTGTTTTGCTATAAGCACGCGAATGGTTCGTACGTTTTGATGCCTGAACAAGAGCTTGTGTTCTGATTTTTCCTTTTCTTTTATCCAGGGTTTGTAAGCTTGTGGGTTCCCAATAGTGTTGTGCTACAGACACGCGAACGGCTCGTGTGTTTTAATGCAGGCACGCGAGGAAGCGCGTTTGTTTTGATTTTTTCAAGTCTTTTTATTTGGAGTTTGTAATGTAGTTTGGTTCGCCAAGTGTTTTAAAACAGGCGCCTGAGTAAGGACATGTGTTTTAATGCAGGCTCCTGAACAAGCGCGTGTGTTTTCATTTTTTCTACTTTTTTCTATTTAGGGTTTGTAATGTGGTTGGTTCGTCATTGTTTAGTGTTTTGATACCGGCACGCGAATGACTCGTGTGTTTTGATGCAGACACACGAACGAGCGTGTGTGTTTATTATTTTCTTCATTATTTGTTGGTGAATCCTTTTTTAGAATTTGATTCTGAAGAAATGATTGAAACGTTTTTCTTGGAGAACAATTAGGTTGTCGCCCTTATTTATTAAATTATTTGAATCAGTTATTACTAAAACCCTCTAAGTCATACTTTGACCAAATTGTGTTTAATACAACAATTGATAAATTTACCGTATTTACATCGTTTGGTACTACTTTTTTTTAAATAGTCTAAATGTTTTTTAAATTTATTTCATACAAAAAAAAATTATTTCATGTACATGTTACAGTGTAAATGTGAAATTCAGTGTATTTGTATACTCACTAATAACACTACTTAACAAAAGAAATTTTTTGAATGTTTCCTTTACTTTTTACAAATATATGTCAAATCTCACTAATTTTAGGATGAGAAAAACGAATATGACAGAAAATTTTTGATTAGCACTAGTTTGAAAAAAACCTGTGGTGGCTGGATGAAATCGTTTTCTTTTAATTTTTAAAAATTCGGAACTAATTGCAACAAAATCCACATGAATGTTTATTTTTTTAGGCAACAATTCAAAAATGAACATAAGTATCATTAGAACCAAGAAAAAACTAATGTGCGTTTCATAATTTCAAAACAATAACAAAACAAAACTGCCTATTTCTATTTTTTTTTAATTTTCCATCGTTGGCAATCGATATAGCATTCTCGTTAAAGTTTATCATTTACAAACAACTACAAAAAGTTTTGTTATATCAGTTCGCTCCGAAAAACAAAATTTAAGCCAACCTGAAAATGTAGTCCCTAAAAAATCACGTGTCTCTGTATATCTAAACCAAGAGCTAATCGATTATTTTCATGATGATTTGTGAATTTAGCAGATGAAAATGCATAAGAATAAGCTATTTTTGAGCCCGAAACATTTTTATTATTGAGTAGTGTAATCTTAGTGTAAGTATGAAATAATAAAATATTTAATACGTACATTAGCAATTTCATGTACTCACTAGTTAGTACCAATAATACATAATAGGTACTAGTGATAATCAGTAGTAAACCATCGATTGTAAAACCGGGCGATATATGAAGTCACTGCTAGCATTAGGTGACAGTATAAAATTTATAAATTCTTTAAGAATCTTATTCTATAAATTTTTTTTTTTACAATATAAAATAAATATAATATTTATCTGTTGCAGGAGGAAAGTGAGGTATAGCATTTGAAAATTACAACAAAAAGTAAATCATAGCGTTATACCTTGGTTTTAATCCAAACTTAATTGTTTATTATTGAGGAAAATTGAAATAACTAATAGAAAAAGATAATAAAATAATATGGTTCTCACTAACATTCTAAATAATTTAGAATTATTTATTTATTTATTTTGATAATTATTTATTTAAAAAAAAAATACATCAGATAACTTTTCTCATGTAAAATAGAACGAAAATATCCAAAAACTTAAAAATAGGCCCAGGATACAATAGGTTCCTCTACTTGTATTTTAAATAAAAAACGCACTTATTTTATCCAAAATGTAAAGTTAAAGAAAACAATCTGAAAAACACAACAATTTGCGTTTTAAATTAAATATTTCACATTGTTATTAGTACAGTTTCGTGATTTCATAAATTTATTAATGTATCTATGAAATATTGTTAAATTTCAAATTATTCAGTTTCATTGGCAAAATTCATTCAGTTTATACGGTCACTAGTGGTTTTATGTAGTCACTGATTTCACAAATGCACGCTTACATATGGGGCATTCCATGCCAAATCGACCACTTTTGAACCCGACCCCTTTTAATTTGGCTGAAATTGTAATATGTTATAGTACCCTACTAAATACATCTCTGTGATTTTTTTGACATTTTTTTGCTCAATTGGAAAAGAGTTACGAACTCTTCAAAAATACGGTGTTTTTTTTTTCAAACAGTCATAACTCTTTCAAAAATTAACCAAATGAGACGTTTTTTTTTTGAATTGTTCGTTTTTAAACGCACTTTACAAAAAAAAATACGAACAGAATATTAGAAGTTGTTTTCTATGTAATTTTTGAGTTTTTCCGAAAAAAACCGACATTTTTCAAAGTTCGCCATTTTTGATTTTTGTTTTTTTTTTTTCAAAAAAACTTTCATTTCTTCTGCATTGGTTGCCGCAAACCCCAAAGTGGGCAAACTTTTCTTTCTATTTTTTTTTTAATTTTGAAAAATATTTGGGTTGATTTTTCGGCTCGTGACATTTTCAATGACGTTTAATTAAAATGACATATCGATAGAAATATCGATAGAAATATTTTTCAAAATTACTGTTGTTTTTTATGTTAAGTCTGTATTTTGATTTGTGAACATTCCTCTTTAGGTTCAATGTATTTTCTAAAATAATTTGAAAGTATAACAAATGCTATAAAATTTATTATAAAAGTAGGAGTCACCAGTGATAAACAAGAATAACAATACTGATATTTGTGCTGTTTTGTGTTTACGCTAAGCTTTAAGAAAAACAGAATTCAGACTACGCTAGATTTTACGACTATTAAGTTGTGTTATATTTAAAAAATAACAGATTTAAAACATTGAAAGTGGTGTGATTATTAATAGAGAATTAGGATACTAAAATTTGCGAGTGAGGTAAGTTACTATGACACTAATTAATAAATATATTTAATAATACATTAATTGAATTTACTTTTTTTTTTAGATCGAGTTCCACTGTTATTCTGTTGCCGTTTAAATAACTTGCAAACTTGGTACGTTTGAGAACTTGAAAAATTTTTAATAATAAGACATCCATCTCTGTCTGGTATGACACAATGCAATTGTTGAGTGCCTTTAATACATTTGGTACTTGCAAATCTGTCGTTCAGCTCAATAACAGCTTTATTGTAATCCTCTTTTGAGGAAAATTTGACAGTGATACTTGGTAGATGATTTGGATTAGAAGCCCATGCATATAAGTTGTAAGCTGATGTTATCTGTTGATCAACTGGCAATTGAAGGCTTGCTCTTGCAGCTTGTCTTTTAATTGTGCCGCCAATACCATCACACGGTCCTTTTCCATGCGCAGTTGCAAAAAAATGCCACTCACCAGGCACTCCAAAATCGTTATTATGATAATATAAATTAACAAAATTTTTAAAATTTTTAAATTGCTGAGGAGCTCCGTCCGAAAAGTAATAAATTTTGTTCACATTTTTAGAAATATCTTTTACGAAATCAATTATTATCTTTATAAAAACATGTACTGAAATAGCATCATGGTTATTGCAGTCTGAAATAATTACTAAACTTCTATGTTGAAGTTCATTATTAATTTTAAAATAAATCACTGCTGGAAAAATAGTGGCTGAATTATTATTCCAGTGATAACCAGGTGCAGCATTTTGAACTACGAATGCATAATTTTCGGCAAAATCACAAATAATTAGAAATTCATCTGATTTTAACGATTCCTTTAAAGATTTTAAAAATTTTGCTTGCTCCTTAGCGATGTATGAGTGAGGTAATAATGCCTTCAATTCTTTACAAAAATCATCAACGAATTCATACGACGTCTTCATCATTGTTTCAAGACTAGTTCTTGGCTTGGAAATCCAATACTTGTAAATAATATTTTCAATTTCATTTTGATCGAAAAGTGTACTTAAAGTATTAAATAACTTTTCAATTCCAGGACAATTTTCGCAATTACCCAAATAGCATTGAGATGTTGGATGCTCACATATAATTAAGGTGAAACAATCAGAATAATGCTTAATTGGTGTCTCAGCGTTTCTTGTCAATGAATGTAAATTAGCTCCTAAAATAAAGAAACGTATCAATCTTTTTTTTATAGAATTTTGTTTTTTTTTATAGAATTATGTTTTTTATTTTTTTTATTTATGTATAGATTTATTATTATTATTATTGTTATTATTATTATTATTATTATTATTATTATTATTATTATTATTATTATTATTATTATTATTATTATTATTATTATTATTATTATTATTATTATTATTATTATTATTATTATTATTATTATTATTATTATTATTATTATTATTATTATTATTATTATTATTATTATTATTATTATTATTATTATTATTATTATTATTATTATTATTATTATTATTATTATTATTATTATTATTATTATTATTATTATTATTATTATTATTATTATTATTATTATTATTATTATTATTATTATTATTATTATTATTATTATTATTATTATTATTATTATTATTATTATTATTATTATTATTATTATTATTATTATTATTATTATTATTATTATTATTATTATTATTATTATTATTATTATTATTATTATTATTATTATTATTATTATTATTATTATTATTATTATTATTATTATTATTATTATTATTATTATTATTATTATTATTATTATTATTATTATTATTATTATTATTATTATTATTATTATTATTATTATTATTATTATTATTATTATTATTATTATTATTATTATTATTATTATTATTATTATTATTATTATTATTATTATTATTATTATTATTATTATTATTATTATTATTATTATTATTATTATTATTATTATTATTATTATTATTATTATTATTATTATTATTATTATTATTATTATTATTATTATTATTATTATTATTATTATTATTATTATTATTATTATTATTACCGAGCATCATCAATTTAATATTTTGATGCATCGCGCAAACACAGATAGTGTGTGTTCCACTTCCTCCTGCTAGCACACAGTTTCTCGGACGAAAAGAGGCAAATTTCGAAAATCCAACTTTTTCCATAGGGTATCTTTCCCGGAAACTTTGATACAATTCTTTTAGATTTGAAAGAATGAGTCGTTTCTGCATGTGAACTCGCTTGCCATCATCATCTCGTATCGAAACAAAATCTTTCATGCCTGGCATTGGAGCGCTATATTCATCATCGGTATAAAAATTTAAAATTTTTGATTTTATTTGATCAGAAATTGTTCGTCCTATTCATCAAAATTAATGTTTTAAAAAATAACAACAATAATAATAATAATAATAATATACCTAATTTTGATTCGGGTGTTGAAAGGATTCCTTTCTCCTCAGTTAGTTGTTTAGATACTCTTGCCATATGTCTTGACGTATTCATTGTTTCACTAACTTTTCTTTCACTCCATTTCGTCGGCAACAGAGTTAAAATTTGTATTTTTTCTGTTTTTTTTGTATTTTTGTCATTAAATTTAGCGCTTAATAGTTTTATCAAATCACGAAAATTTTCGGCATCATCTTCAAAATTCGATTGCTCATCGGTAGCAACACATAACGATTTTTTTAAATTAGAAGACATTTTATTTATTTTATTGTTTAAATAATTGTCATCGTTTACGTTTTTTGAAGAAATTGGCGATTCATTTAACCATTGAAACGCTTTATTTATAATAGGCAATTGAGTTTCAGCGCTGATTTGTGAGGAGGAGCTCGATTGTGACAACGCGAGTTCGCTGTCAAACGAAAGGGATCCTTAAAAAAACAAAATTGTTTAATAAGTACAAGTAGCTTCAAACATTTATAAATAAAACAACGTACGAAAAGATTGTTGAGTATCTGTAGCATCGATGTCACTATCACACTTATTCTCATTGTTACTTAAATAATTGTCATTATTATCATTAATAACATTTTTTTGTTGTTTAATAATTGCTGTAGCTTTTTTTCTACAGCCACTACACAATAAATAAAAATCACTTAATCCTAATGTCTTTTTTATATTTACACTTGCTTGTCGTAAGCCACTCTTTCTCAAATGGTTCTCTAATCCAAAAGGATTGCAGCAACGATCAAATTGTCTATTTAATTCCATACCGATAAAAATAGAAAAACTCGCGGGGTTTTTTTAAGTTTAAAAAAATACGCACTAAACTAAAACGCTTTAAAAAATCGTATATGTATACCATGCGAGGGAAAATGTTTTGCTCTACAAGAAAGTCTACTTACTTTTTCAAATTGACTTAATTATAATGATTTAGAGGTTATTAAATTGAAATGTCAAGTAAAAAAAAAATCAGCATCCGACACCTTTTCTTCGTGTTAAATCAATGCCGTTAAAACTACTTGCAATATCTGTGATGTGTATCGCGGTAATGCGATAAGTAAAAGAACTGCTCAGAAAGATATATACTTTATTGATTTACAATAATATTAATAATTATACAATGAATGAAAATGTTCATTTTAAAAAAAAAATTTCGCGACACCGGCAGCTGCGTTCAAATATAGATTGTACAGTTCACTTTGCGATTAAGTTTAAACATTTTCAACATACATATATGTGTATGTAGAAACGTATATAATAAAATTTAAAACATTAATTCATTATATTGTTTCACTGTGATAATTTACATGTAGATGCGTTTTTCTTGGAAACTGTTGCTTCTAGCGACATCAATAAAGTATAACTTTTTTAAGCAGAAAAGGTAGGGAAAAAGATTTTTCGGTTCGGGTTCAAAAGTGGTTGATTTGGTATGGAATACTCCTAGATATAATACCACAACAGTAATTTTGAAAAATATTTCTATCGATATTTCTATCGATATGTCATTTTAATTAAACGTCATTGAAAATGTCACGAGCCGAAAAATCAACCCAAATATTTTTCAAAATTAAAAAAAAAATAGAAAGAAAAGTTTGCCCACTTTGGGGTTTGCGGCAACCAATGCAGAAGAAATGAAAGTTTTTTTGAAAAAAAAAAAAACAAAAATCAAAAATGGCGAACTTTGAAAAATGTCGGTTTTTTTCGGAAAAACTCAAAAATTACATAGAAAACAACTTCTAATATTCTGTTCGTATTTTTTTTTGTAAAGTGCGTTTAAAAACGAACAATTCAAAAAAAAAACGTCTCATTTGGTTAATTTTTGAAAGAGTTATGACTGTTTGAAAAAAAAAACACCGTATTTTTGAAGAGTTCGTAACTCTTTTCCAATTGAGCAAAAAAATGTCAAAAAAATCACAGAGATGTATTTAGTAGGGTACTATAACATATTACAATTTCAGCCAAATTAAAAGGGGTCGGGTTCAAAAGTGGTCGATTTGGCATGGAATGCCCCATATACAATACGTTTTCATGGTACTTTTTTTTTCGCTTCTGTAATATTAATAAAAACGACTTAAGGGGTTTTAGGAATAACAATGTGCGACAGCCCAAAATGAGTTTGGATAAGTTCTTACTGGGATATTTATTTCCGTAAAAAAAAAATGAGATGTGCCCAGGGAATTTGCTGGGTCAGATCGAAAAATTGAGATTTTTTTATTTGAATATCATTAAATTTGGTGTAGGCGAAATAGCAATTGTACATCGAATTTTCGATAAAACGTCCGAGTAAAGCAAAATGTTGTGTATAAAAGTTGATTCGTTCGAAGCCTACTTTAATTTGGTTAATATAAAAAAAAAATCCGGACATTTTTAAATGGAACTCTGAAAAGTGAGTATTTTGCATGTTTTTCATATATTTTTCAGCCTAACTCGAATGATATCATCAAAATCGATTTTGTTTCGATATATGTACATGTATACCGGGTGAGCCAGAAAGGTCGATCGCCCTTATAACTTTTTTGTTTATAGATTTACAAAGTTGAAATTTGAAGGGAAGCTATATGACAATAGAGCAGATTGATTGGCTATAATATCTTTTATCCGATACTTCTGGAAATGACCTCAACTTTCGATTTTTAAATGTAATACCCTATAAATTTTTATTTTTTGAAATCTAGAGACCATTTTTAGTCTAAAAATGCGTCATTAAAAAAAAATAAACATACTGAATAAAATGACAAACTAGTATTTTTCCCTATGATTCTGACCTAAAATTTTGCCTAATATGTATATCTCAGTGGAGCAGCTCGACACAAAAAACCCCAAAAACATTTTTTTTTTAAATGACGCATTTTTAAACTAAAAATAGTCTCTAGATTCCAAAAAAGTAAAAATTTATAGGGTATTACATTTAAAAATCGAAAGTTGAGGTCATTTCCGGAAGTGTCAGATAAAAATTATTATAGCCAATCAATTTGCTCTATTGTCATATAGCTTCTCTCCAAATTTCAACTTTGTAAGTTTATAAACAAAAAAGTTATAAGGACGATCCACCTTTTTGGCTCACCCGATATGTCGAATCCATAAGGTATAATTGTCCATTTCATGAAAAGGATATCCATTTCTATGTAACTCTATGTAGTAATCACACCTTAACCTACCTTACCTTATATGGAAGTGGATATCCTTGTCATGAAATGGATATTTACACCTGATGGGTTCGAAATACATATAATACAACCATTATATTATTTCAAAACAAAAACAAAAATATTTCAATCAATTCAAGTCGTTTTTATACCAAAAAAAAATTATTAAATTAAAATTTATTCATTTATCTATTAAAGAAAATCTGTTATTATCGATTCATTTTATTTTGTGGTCTTCAAAGTCGGAAAGTTAGTTGCATTAAAATTGAAATTGTTTGTAGAACTCAGCTAGGTTTTAGGTATTGCTAAAGAACTACCCGTATAACTCGTGTTTTCGATAGCCGGTAGAAATTTCATTTCATTTTGCCTGATGCATTCGAGATATTATTTATAGGTACAGTTCGATAATAAGAGATAATAGTTCACGATTAAATAGCTGTTTTGTAAATCTGGTTTTTAAGCCTCATTTACCTTTTCATTATTGTACCTGACAAGCTATTGACAAATAATAATAAATAAATATATTGCAATGCATCATTTAAATTTATATAAACTTAAAACTCAAAAATTACACTAATTGTAAAAAGATGGTCAAAAAATTAAAAAAACGTTGTCATTTGACCGGCTTAAACAGCCACTTTGTCAGTTTATTTAATCGATTATCTGTGAATAATAGGCAAGAAATCTATAAGTAAAAGCCGGACTTACCCAAATCTGCGAATAATGACTTAAAGAGCAGTTTTATCTGTCGCCAATTGTACTTTTATGGTTTTCTTTGGAGAAATAACATTCAATGTAACAACTTAGGTCAATGTGAATTCAAAATTCATTCTTTTCCCACAGTTATTCATCAGCATTTTCCTTTGCCTTTTCACAATTTACTCGTATGTCCATTTAACCCTACAGTACACAGGTGGATACTTAGATCATATATGTATAGTTATACCAAGGGCGGATAAAAATTAGATGAATGCAGACATGAGGTCTGATAGGTCGACACCTCAATTCTTCCTCTTTTGTCAATGGAATAATAATTATATTATTTTAGTTCGCCGTAAAAATTATACTAATTTTTTCAGTATAAAATTGCCAGTTTTACTAACATAATGTCTTTATCTCTAAATATTGTCAACTATTTCCATAGATTTTTGACATGGTATTGTCTCTTTAAAAAAAAAAACGAATATAAAATGCACGTTTAACTCACAAATCATACATATATTTAATGAATTAAATCAATGAAAAATGAATTGTGGGACAAAATAGGAACACAAACTGACAATAAAAAAATCAAAAGCATGAGCCTATCAGACCCCACGTAGTCACAACGAGGTTAACAAATAATTAAAACATTAAATGACGGGTGGCACATAAATAGAAACATTCAATTCCAAATAATAGTAAATAGTTTTTAGGTAGTGAATTACCTTTAAAAGTACATAATATTGTCTCCATGGGGATACAATTTTTCCTTCGTTGAACACTTTTCAGCTTAACTTTTTTGCGTTTATTACTTTCATGTTACATTTGTATTTTTGAACTAAGTGTTCTTCGCTTAAATTTAGATCATGTTATCTAATTAGGCGTTTACATGAAATTAAATTATATGACAGTACACTAGTGACTATAAACAATTAAAAATTTTTGTTTAAAGCCACTGTATATGACAGGTGGTTACAGCACCATCTATGGTGGGTTAGACTAGATATTACCCATCAGATAAAAGATGGCGCTGATAATGGGTTGCAGTTTTACTGTTCGAGATTCCGAAACCTAAATAGTTATATGCAGGTGGTATTTTGATATTTTTTTATGCTTCAAATTTGACTGTTGTCTCGTGTTGAATTCAATTTTTTTTCAACTGACCATTTAGACCCGTATACAGAAAATGCATTTTTATTGAGACTGTAAAGCATGCATTTTGGCCCAACGACTAAAATAACAATCGGCTGGTAAGTAATCTTAATAAAGAACCACTGAACTTAACCTCAAATATCCAATTGAAACTAAAATTCTAGAATTTCAGGATCGTGTGCGTGACTGGTGGTTTGGGATTATTTTATTTGGCAAAACGTAATATCGACAAACAGCGGTATGAGAATATGAAATCTAGACAACGTATGAGAGCAGCAAACGAAGGCAATTACGAACAAAGTTATAGAAACTTCCCGGTGTCCCGTTAGAAATAAATCATGGCGCAAAAGGAGCAACAAAATTTCCAGGTTATCCAGGAACTGGAAATCGAAATGATGGCCGATATGTACAATCGTATGACTGCAACTTGCCATAAGAAATGTATACCTCCGGTATATGGTGATTCGGAAATTGCTAAAGGTGAAGCTGTCTGCATAGATAGATGTGTAGCCAAGTTTTTGGACATTCACGAGAGAATTGGCAAAAAACTAGGGCAACTGTCAATGCAGGATGAATCACTGCTTAAAAAGTGAAAACAAATTATACTCTAGTAGTTGGTAGTTATGTAGTGTTGATTTTATTTTTTAAGATCGTCTAAATGGCTGAGTTGTGTTCTTAAATGCTCAGGGTGTTGTTACCGATATTTAGTGAAAAATAAATTTTTCTAATGTTAAATTTTTATTCACATGAAAAGTATTCTTGGCTCAGTTCTAATCATAAAAGTTCGTATCTCCATTGGGTTTAATGTCACGTCCATTTCATTTAAACTATTAAATGACAATTCTGGCTGTGGTTGATCATTAATAGATCTAAAACTTAATTTTTCACTTTCATCCAGCCATTTATTAGCTCCTAATGTAGTCTCTCTTGCAGAAATTATTTGAAAAGTTGTAAAGAGTTCCTTAAAAACTTAAAATTCAAACCAAAACAACACCTTTAAAATTTTCACTTACAGACAAGTTTATAGTAATTGGTTGGGAAAACGAAACATCTTCCCCTTTAGCAATTACATGTTCCAATCGTAAGAGAAACGTAAAGTTATCCCAGGGTTCCAAAGTGAGGATATGTATATTTTGAGGCAAAACAACACCCAATCCATTAAACTTAAAATGAGAATAGTCATGTAAAGTAAATATTGAAAATTTTTAATACCTCCATCCTATTTAAACGTTGATAATCCAGAAAATTGTCTTCATCTGGCTTGGATATAAAAGTCCATGCATCTAATAGTTTTCTTTCAGCAATGTCTTTTTCTAGACTCAAAATATTGCGACCTGCAATCATATAATGAGAACCTCTTACGACTACTCCAGTATTGTAAGCCCAATCCATCAGTTCCTCATCAACGCCTAAATAATCATCCAGCTTTGTATTCCTATGCAACTGAAAGAAGATTATTCAAAAGTACCATTAATATCTTACTTACCATTAATTCTATGTCTCCGTCCTCCAAACTGGACCCACCTTGAGCTCTATCAGTTAAAATACTCAGTTGAATGTCTTGATTTGGATCTTTAATATTGATTCTTTCAGTTACCGGATAGTAATTAGAAGACTCCAGCTCGTGGGTAGAAAGATTCCATGTAGGTCGAAAGTCCCTAACACGTTTTAACATCTCTCTTCCATTCGAATCGGTATAAAAAATTCCATTGGTATTAAAGTTGGTGGAATATTTAGTTATTACTTCTCTTCCATTCAACATACTGAATTTGTTTATAGTATTTCAGGAAACATTTTAAGACTTACTAATTCGGCAGTGGCCCTATAATCCAGTCAAATTCTAAAAATTTTTCCTCGTGATAAATGCGAACAGTTTGACTGGCCATGTTATTAACAGTTTGTTGCAGTTCCGTAACCAATGGACCTTTAAACAATTTATTTAAAGAAACTTTGTTAGCAACGTTAGTCACTGATGTGTTTTTCTGAGGCCTGAAAACATATGCTCCTGAAGGGCTGACTTTGTCATTTGAACCAATGTAGTATTGAAAAGTTTGATTCAAGTCAATGGTAATGTGATTTTCAAAGTAAATTTTTCCCAATATTCCGGTTGTAGCATTTATATCAAACCCTATATGCTGAACAATAGCGTATTGTGATAAAAATGTTCAACGTTCCCTGTTAAATATATACCTCATAATTGGCTTTAAATTTTCCTGTGTCATCTTCAGCTATAGTAGCATTACCTTTCAAAAGTTGAACATAAAAAGATTTAAAGCCCAAAGGAGGTATATCTTTGGCTTGAAATAACAGTTCCACAGTTGCATTGCTTTCCCGTCCGGGCATTTTCAAAATTTTTGCATGAATTGGCATGATTTGTGTTAAAACTTCATCACCTGCTGGATCTAACACTAAATAGGATCCACCCAAAACCGGCAATCGAACGTATTTGTTAACAAATCGACTCAGAGGGTTGTAAACTGTAATCACAAATTGATCATTTTCTTCTGAGTAATCACATTGACTGATGTTGACCAATAAACAATGACCAAATGTTGAATGCATTTCGTTTTTCACTAGAACACTTAATGCTTCGTTTGTAAGATTTTCACAATTTACAATTGCTTTGTGAAGTCGCTTTTCATAGTCGTTTGTGACAACTTGTTTTTCAGTTCCTGTGATTGCGTCATGATGTTGCAAAACACCCATCGCTTCTCTGAGACTGGTTAGATCAGAGTCACGTTGCTCAGAATAAATTCCGGATAATGCGTAGAGTTGTTTGGATACCTTAGAAATATTAATTGAAAAGGAGTATTTTGAACTTGGATTTTTTTTATCAAAACCTGTAGGAAATTATTGCCTATCCGCTCAAACCTTTTCAGTTGTGGCCTGGAAGTGTAAAAACCAGTCCAAAATTTGTTAACTTCAGATGCATATGGGAAAAAGTCATCTGTTTTTAAGGTGGTATTGATGGTTCCTTTAGTTTCATTATGGACCCCATAAATAAAACATGCAGGAGTTGAGTACATTACGTTGTATTTTCGCTTGTTAAACTCCTTTCCATTAACAAAACTAAAAATCTGCTGATATAAAATTTGAGGATTGCTAAGAGAACTCACTTGATTAATTTGTCCATGTTCATAAACCACGTTTCAGCATTTTCATAACCAAAGTCTCGACCCATTGGTATCAGAACGTTACTGGTTGTATACGACCTAGAAAAATAGTCCATCAGATTGAAAAAGTCCCATTCCTGCAATGGTATTTTAATGTTAGTACATATTTATACAATTGAACTAGAAGATTTTTACGAACTCTTTTGTCCATGTTATACTCAGGACTTTCTGGATCGTCAACTAATGATATGATTCTGCAGGAACCCAATTCATAGCAAAATGTGTCTGGTGCATCGTAAAGATTAAATAGAACGCTTGTGAAAATGTCACTTTTCGGACCTGAAAGTAAAATATTATTTTTCAAACTTTTAATTTTTGAGCACGGACCTAAACTTTCGCTGCCTCTCCAAACCATATCCATAGCCCTGGTACTTTTTCTGTGCCTTTTATCTTGAAAATCGATTCGTCCCAAAATCACCCCATCATAACCCATTTGAGCAAAAATCGAGGCCATTTCACTACTGTGTCCAAAAGGATCGATTTGCCAACCAGCTTTAGGATGACCACAATCACCAAAGGTGTCATTTAATCTCCTGCAATCTATTCCGTTCCAGCATTAGTAGTAAATTTCAATTCTTACCTCAATCCCCATGTCATTTGATCAATAATTGATTGATAATGGGTCACAGCTTCGTCATTCATCGACCATCCTCCACCTGTAAATTCGATTTGTCCATTGTAAACCAATTGGGAGAAATCTTCCTGGGTTTCCTCGTTTTGCAGTTGCCACCATTTCCAGAAATATGAAGTTTCCACTACAATAAATCTAAAAATAGGTTTAATTGAATTAAAATTCCTGGAATATTGTTGTATTTACTTTCGTTTTTTGTTTCTTTTCAAAGAATCCAAAACTGATTGATAAATGTATTGAACGGCTCCCGTAAATTTCTCAATTGGCACTAAAATGATTATTGAATTTTACTACTTTTCTTTAATTAACATGTATATTTTTACCTCCGTAATAGTACTGATCGATTGTTTTAACCCATCCCACGTCGTTGTGACTATGGGGTACCAAATGAATGTTAATATAGCCCTCCTTAATCGGATTGCAGGCCTGGTATTAGGAACATTAAAAGTATTTAATGGTTTATACATGTATTTGTATTTACCTGATAACCACATATTAAATCGTTACTAAAAGGCAATGGAACAGCTCGAATGAAGCAAATTATGTTGAAAAACAATATGATTCTAAATAAACGTGATAAAATTTGAGGCATGGTGCATTAATGAAGAAAATAGATTATTATTTTATTTATCTGTTTTTTCCTAAGTAAAAGTGATAAAATTTACAATAAACACTTGAAACTTCTAATCAGNAACTGTTAACCCAAATTATCCCTATTCACGATTCGGTACTTCAAATTCCTGGTCGGAACAGTTCCGCGAAGTTCGATCTTTTATTCAAAGCTTCAGATATTCCTGCTTTGGGCTACAAACAATTCTATTTCCATCGAAACTCGACAGCATCCAGAAGAGAATTTAATATTCCCCAGGATATTGTATTTTATTTTTGTACTTCGTGTTGCTTTAAGTAATCCAAATTATTTCCAGGACAAAAATATTCAAATGACACATACTAATGGAACCACTAAAATCAGTATAGACGAATATGATTTTTCTCTAGATTACCTCTACTATTCTGGCTTTGTTGGAAATGCTAGTGCAGACGAATTTTTACCATCAACTCCATATATTTTCAGACCCGATCCTGACATTCCAGTTCAAAATATTAGCACAAATGCTAGCGGGATACACTATTCTGGACCACTAGTTTCCGAAACGCAAATGTTTCTAAATGAATGGTTCAGTTACACAACCAGAGTCTACACCAATCCTATAATTTTTGAGTTTAATTATGTAGTAGGGCCATTACCATAGTACGAATATAATTTATCTTAGTTAGGGCATCGACAATAGTGTAATTTTTCAGTGAAGAACACGGTGTGGAGGTCATAGCTCGTTTTAAGACTAACCTAGAGTACGATGACAAAATTTATACTGACGCAAATGGCAGAGAAATTATTGGACGTGTGAGAAATTTTAGAGATACTTGGAATGTGACTATAGCGGAACCTGAAGCTGGAAATTATTATCCAATTGTGACAGGAGTTACTTTGTTCAATGGAACATCAGTTGGATTCGCCATATTGAATGATCGAGCTCAAGGAGGTGGTAGCTTAGATTACCAAAATGTGGAATTTATGGTCAGTGGCATCGGCTTTTCAGTAATGAATTTTAGCTATAAAATATAATTCATGAAATTTACAGATTCATAGAAATACTATACAATCTGGTCAGGGGGTTGGTGAACCTTTAAATGAAACTGCTTTTGATGTTGGAGTGGTATCTAGAGGATCTCATTACGTTATCATACCTAATTTATCTAATGGTTTTACTATAGTTAACTGTTTTGTTTTCAATTTTTATGGATTCATTTTGTAGATCAATCATCAGAACTAACTCCCAAGGAATTATCACAAGAAATCTATTTGGATTCCTGGATATTCTTCTCGTCTACTGAGGGTTTATCGTTTAACGACTACCAAAAGAAGCACGTTATGGAAGTTAGTAATATCATTTTTTTCATTGAAAATTTGTGATTAACCGTTTTCTATTAGTACTCGGGATTGTCAAACAGTTCCTTACCTAGAAATGTACACCTTCTCACTTTGGAACCATGGGGTCCTTCCACTGTCTTATTAAGATTAGAAAACTTTATTGGAAAAGAGGACCCTGTTAATTCAGGAAATTCCACAGTAAATATTCAGGTAAAACTTCGTAGTAAATTTTCCGAGGCTTTTTTTTCTTAACGAGAATTCCTACAGGACTTGTTTTCTGGATTTAAAGTGGTTTCCCTCAGAGAAACCAATTTGGCAGCTAACAAATGGTTGGAAGAAACTGAGAGACTTATGTTCAATAAGCCTCAGAAAATAGAAAGTTTCAGGGCACAGGCAGCTGATGACTTTAATGTTACTCTTGATCCCTTGCAAATTCGAACTTTTGTTGTTACAATTAGCTATTGAAATTTAAAAAAATAAATTAAAATGTCAGATTAATAGTATTTTAATTTTTTCCCCCATTTTACGTCAAAATCTTTGAATGGGCTGATTAGAAGCTGTTGAGTTTGTTTGTTTTTTAGATAATTTAGTAAAATTACACTTACAAAACTCAATCAATCGCTATTCGTTATGATATTGTACGTTCTCTTAACTGTGTTAATACAAATTGTTTGTTTGATTTATGCATCTGCAAGCAGTACTAAATGCGAATACGAAGCAAGTATGCTAATTTCCTTTTTAACTATTCAACTAATCCATGTTGTAGTCATGTCACCCCGTAAAGGATGGTTACGTCAACGTACATTTAATCCCTCATAGTCACGATGACGTAGGATGGGTCAAGACAGTTGATCAATTTTTTATGGAAGTATGTATGAACTTTTTAAAAACCCGTTGTTTCATTGCTTAAGTTTATAGCACAATCCCAAATATATGCAGCTGGAGTGATATACATTTACGATAACGTATTGAAATCAGTTCAAAAAAACAAAGATCGAAGGTAACGTATACAACTGACCTAAAAGCACTACAATATTCTAAATTCAGATTTATTTATGTGGAATCTGCATTTTTCTGGAAATGGTGGCAATTACAAGACGCTCCCGAACGTGCGGCACTCCAAAACTTAGTTAATAACGGCCAAATCCAGTTTACTGGTGGAGGATGGTCAATGAACGATGAAGCTGCAACCAATTATCAATCGATTATCGATCAAATGGCATGGGGATTAAGGTATTCAATTCGATTGTTTTACTGGATTGGCTATTAATCACTTGAATGGTGGAATTAGGAAATTAAATGAGTCATTTGGAGACTGTGGACGTCCAAAAATGGGTTGGCAAATCGATCCCTTTGGACACAGTAGCGAAATGGCATCCATATTTGCACAACTCGGATTTGATGGCGTGATTTTAGGTCGAATTGATTATGAAGACAAAGAGACTCGTGTGAAGAATAAATCCATGGAAATGGTATGGAGAGGAAGCAACAGTTTAGGTTAAAAATAATAAAATTTCATTGGTACTGATTTGAAATTAATTTATTGACTTCGCAGGAAGAAAATCTGATATCTTTACAAGTGTTCTTTTTAATCATTATGACGCACCTGCAGGATTCTGTTTTGACGTATTATGTTCAGACGATGCACTTGTCGATGACGTTAACAGCCCTGAGTACAATATTGACGTCAAAGTAGTACTTATTACATTTAACCAATCATAACAATAATAAACATATTTCAGGCAGAAGATTTCATTTTTAATCATGTTCAAAAAGCGGAGAAAAGCTTTCAAACCAACAACATCATCATACCTATGGGTAGAGATTTCGCCTACCAACAAGCTGAAGGTTGGTTTCAAAATATCGACCGACTCATTCAGTTAATTTCCTGAAGTTTTCACTTTTCAACAACACTAACTCATGTTCACATTCCAGATACGTAAATCAAAAGGAAACTTTCAACAACACCAAATATCATTTACTGTATTCAACACCTTCCTGCTATGCAGCAGCTGTTCAAAAAGAATCTAAAGGAATTTTATTTTCCCCTTTAAAAACAGACGACTTTTTCCCGTACGCCACTGATGCGTATTCTTTCTGGACTGGCTTTTATACTTCAAGGCCCACCCTAAAACGTTTCGAAAGGATTGGCAATAATTTCTTGCAGGTGCAGTGTTCAAACGCAATCAATTCTGCAATAGCATTCATTAATTTAGGTTTGTAAACAACTGTACACTATTACACACATGTCTTCAAATCAAGAACATCAACTGGACGTCCTTCGAGACGCAATGGGTGTTATGCAACACCATGACGCTATAACAGGAACTGAAAAAGAAGTAGTTGCTTATGACTACGCTCGAATGCTTCACCTTGGAATTGAGCATTGTGAAAATTTATCTGCACATGCTTTATCGTAAAGTTCTTCATTATACTATACTCATACATACATTCTAAGGAAGATAAGTTTTTCAGGTCTTTGACTGATGGAAAATCACAAAATTTCCACTCATGTCTTCTAACTAATATAAGCCAATGTCAGTTCACAGAAAACCTTAATCAGTTTGTCATAACCGTGTATAATCCCTTGAGCCGCCCAGTAAGGAAATACGTAAGATTACCAGTTACTGTTGAAGAATATACTGTAACTGACCCTAATGGTAAGTTTTGGAGACAAGTTACTGAGTTGCCTCAACAAATGCAAATTTTTAGGTGAAATAGTTAAGAGCCAAATTGTTCGGATCTCCAATGGAGTTAAAAAAATCATTGGAAGGAAAAGCAAGACGAATTTAGAATTAGTATTTGAGGCAACAAATGTACCCCCCTTAGGATTCACCTCTTATTATGTGAAAGCAGGTTCAGGATCTCAAGTTACTCCTGAGGATGTTGACTTTTACACTCACTTTAACAACATACATGGTACAGGAATTGATATAAATCCTTCAACGGGTCTAGTGTCTCAAATTCAAATGAATAACGTAAAGTTAAATTTGGATCAACGCTTTTGGTATTACAACGGTAACAACGCGTGGACTGATGAATTTTCAACAAAAGCTTCTGGAGCATATATTTTCAGGTAATTTTTTTCGAACTGTATATTTGATCTAGAAGTTGTCTTTCCAGGCCGAGTTCTGAAGTGCCTCTTGAACCTATTTCAGAGACAGCGAGTTTTGAAATTTATCGAGGGCAAATTGTTACTGAAATTCACCAGACCTTTAATGATTACCTCACCCAAGTGGTGAGAATATATGAAAATGAACTTTACATCGAATTTGATTGGGTGGTTGGACCAATTAACATAGACGGCAGGTATTGATAGTACTATTATTTGAATAAAAATCCAATAAAATTTTAATTCCAGCTTTGGAAAAGAAGTGATAACCCGCTTTAGTACACCTTTAAAAACAAACGGCACTTTCTACACTGATTCCAATGGACGACAATTGATGAAGAGAATAAGAAACTTCAGACCAACATGGAATCTAACTGTAAAGGAAGCTGAATCTTCCAATTATTATCCCGTAACTTCGAAGATTCTTATTCGGGATGAGGAACGTGATGTGGAATTTGCTGTATTGACTGATAGAGCAGAGGGTGGTTCTAGTTTAATAGATGGACAAATCGAGCTTATGGTAACACAGCAATTTATACAAATTTAATTGAAAATATAGAGCAGATTTTGAGAAACACCATATCAGATGATCAACTGGGAGTTGGAGAGGCTTTAATTGAATTGGCCTACGATCGTCCGATTGTAGCCAGAGGATCTCATTACATTATCGTTGGTCCTATGACGAATAGCACCACTACTGTTTCTTCAATAGAGCATGAAGTGTCCACTCAAAAATTACTTGACTCTTGGATTTTTCTATCTGAAGTTTCAGAATATTCATTTCAAGACTATCGTGCTAGTCATACAATGCAATTTTCTGGATTGCAACGTTCACTTCCCAATAATATCCATATTCTAACCTTAGAGCCTTGGACTCAAGGAAATTATCTTTTAAGGCTCGAACATAACTTTGAACCAGATCTGGATCCTATCCTTTCACGCTCTGTTACCATTGATCTGGAAGTAAATCATTAATGATGTTTCCATTGGTATTTTTATTAATTTCTCTTTCTTTTAAGGACCTCTTTACCACTTTTGATATCGAGGAAATACATGAAACCACCCTAGGGGGAAATCAGTGGCTGGAAGAAAATGAGAGACTTGCATTCAAAACAACATTTCAATCTGATGTACTGGAGTTTGACAGGCAATCTGAAGAATCTGACAAATATATCATTAGATTGGACCCAATGCAAATACGTACTTTTATCATTTGCATAAAGCCAAAACTATAACTAATTAATTTCTTTGTTTTCGTGTTGTCATATTTTTGTTGATATCAAATTGAATTGTTTAGACCTTGGGAAAATAACCCTATCTTGCATGTATCGATTATTTCACTATAAAGCAATAAATAATTAAAAGTAAAACAAAGTGCGCAGATCGATGATAAGACTATCATACATAATATCTGTACTCAGTGCATCAGAACTCATAATGCCAAATTTATCATTATTGCTAATAAGTATCCTAAAATAGATGATGTTTGAAGCAGGTGATTTCGAGCGTAGAATATAGTAATAACTCCCCTTCCAGGTATTCCGCATGTATTTTTCATTAATTTTTAAGATTTCATTATGGGCCAAAAATGGGACAAATTCCTTCTTCTAATGTGGAAAAACTGGGTACTTCAATATCGAAGACCTATCCAAACTGTAGTAGAAATTGTAGCCCCCATTGTGTTCTCGATCCTATTGGTAGTTTTAAGAAGTGTCGTTGATCCAGTTGAAAATGATCCAGTCGTTTATCCCTCATTCTATCCTCATCTGGGAATAAATTTGTCACAAGTCTGTGAGGCATCTGAATTGAAATACACTTATGGTGGCATATTTAACATTCCTAACCAAGAAGATATAGAGGAATCTAATTTTACTGAACTAAAGTAAGAATGCATTGAATACCTACTTAAAACTTAATTAATTATTATCATAAACTTAAGATAAGACAAATTTACGTAATTTCAATGTAACCAAATATCAATTAATTTCAGAAACATAACAATCCTTTACTCACCAAATAATTCTATAATTGAACACGTCATGCGACCCTTTCATCTAATATTCCAAGAACTCAATCTGCGGTCTTTCCAGAATATGAATGAAATGGAAGCCCATTATACACTTAGTAACAGCACCGATATTTTTTGCATGTATCCAGTTTGATGACGATTTAATCAAAAGAGAAGATCTTGGAGACAATGTCAATGTTGCTATTCGGTAGTTTTACTGAATTTTGAAAGAAATACACTATCAAAGTTTTATTTCAGATTTCCAGGTGAATTGCGTTCGGAAGATAATTTTCTTTTGCAAAACAACTGGATGACGAATTTTATTTTTCCGTTATTTCAATCGGCCGGTCCAAGATATCCTAAAAATTTTACTGGTGCCAGCCCCAGTAAGAATAGAATCTGTTTTTGATCCAGCTATAAATTCAATATTCACATATTTACAGGTTATTACAACGAAGGATTCCTCACCATTCAAAACTTGTTAGGAATTTTCATTACGTTAAATCAAGCTTGTTACTATAATTCTACTATTTCACCAGATTTTTGCAGTGAAAACATGTTCTTGTCGATACTATGCAATAATACCTTACCTTTAATTTATATGCGAAGATTTCCATATGCTGCTTGGATCGATGACGTTTTATTGCAACCTTTACAGAGCTTTGTTAGTATGATTTTTTTAATGAGCTTCGTTTACACTTGTATCAACACTGTTAAAGCTATTACAACGGAAAAAGAGAAACAGTTAAAGGTAAATAAAGGAAAAAGGGTTTTCCAATTAGATTTTTAAAATTTCGACTTTAGGAATCCATGAAAATAATGGGTCTTCCGAATTGGTTGCACTGGACCGCATGGTTTTTAAAATCTTTTGCGTTCATAATGACTTCCATTATTTTAATGATTATTCTGTTAAAAATTAAATGGTATTCGAATACAGAATACACAGTTCTCACTCATGCAAATCCGTTTGTAGTCTTGTTGTTTCTGTTCCTTTATGGATGTGCTACGATTACATTTTGCTTTGCAATTAGCGCTTTTTTCTCTAAAGGTTGGTTCAGTGTAAGGTTTTTCGAAAATTACTGATAACCATTTTTAGCCAACACTGCCGCCACTATAGCAGGTTTTGGATATTTTGTGTCTTATGCGCCATATTCTTTCATGCAGAATAGCTATCAATCTTTGTCTTTATCTGCGAAGCTTTCAGCTAGCTTAGCGTCAAACACAGCAATGGCTTTTGGATTTCAAATTATTCTTATGTACGAAGGAACGGGAGAAGGTTTAGAGCATCTAATTCTATAATACAGTAAAATTAACGCTAAGAATTTTAGGAGTACAATTCGATAACATCTTCAAGCCAAACACTCCGGATGATAATCTGTCCCTTGGACTCGTCATGGTAATGCTGTTCATTGATTCTTTAATCTACCTCTTAGTGGCTCTTTACGTTGAAGCAATTTTTCCTGGAGCTTATGGGGTGCCTCAAAAATGGTATTTCCCATTTACGTTAGATTTTTGGCGTGGAAAAGATGTAACTCCCTGTATGTACTCCGTTTTATAATAGTATTAAATTTCAATTTTACTTCTAACTTTAAAGTAGTCGAAAAAAAAGTCAATCAATCAATTGATAGAGGAGAATTCTTTGAAGATGAACCGGAGAATCTTCAAATTGGCATTCAAGTAGAGGATCTAGGGAAAACGTTTAATCATAAAGTAGCAGTACAAAATCTGACCATAAACATGTACCAAAATCAGATCACAGTGTTATTGGGCCATAACGGGGCTGGAAAATCCACTACAATGTCCATGTTAACTGGAATGTTAACTCCTACTGAGGGTACAGCTTCGATTAATGGGTAATTATCTCTAAATTGCTGAAAAAACTTTTAGAATTCCGATATTTTCAGTTATGATATTCGCAAGGATATGGAATCTGTGAGAAATAGTTTGGGATTGTGTCCACAACATAATATAATTTTTGATGATCTTACGGTGGCTGAACACCTATACTTCTTCAGCAGACTGAAAGGCATGCGAGGCAAAGAAATTGACATGGAAATCACAAAATACATAGACTTATTGGAACTTGAACCAAAAGTATTTACAAAATTGCCATTTTGAACACCTAATTTAACTATTTAATGTTTATCCAGAGAAATTCAAAATCGGGTACTTTATCTGGAGGAATGAAACGGAAGCTTTGCGTTGGAGTGGCCTTATGTGGAAAATCCAAAGTTGTGATGCTCGATGAACCAACTGCTGGTATGGATCCTTCAGCCAGACGTGCTCTGTGGAATCTAATGCTGGAGCAGAAAATTGGCAAGTTTCTTCATACTATTCTTCGAAATAACTTAATTAACATATTTAAATAGGCAGAACAATACTTTTGACAACTCACTTTATGGATGAAGCTGACTTGCTTGGAGATCGTATAGCTATAATGGCTGGAGGTAAACTAAAATGTTGCGGATCCAGTTTTTTCTTGAAGAAAAAATACGGAGCAGGTTACCATCTTATCATAGACAAATCACATGAATGTGATCCTAACAAAATCACCAGTCTTCTTAGGAATTACGTATCTAATATTGAAGTATGATAATATTTCCTTCGGAACTCCATTTCACTATATTATATTCAGGTACAAAGTAATGCTGGTTCTGAGTTAACTTATCTCTTAAACCAAAACGAAGCTCATATCTTTGAACCAATGCTTGATGATTTGGAACAGCGAAGCAAGAACCTTGGAGTTAACAGTTATGGTATTTCTCTGACGACATTGGAGGAAGTTTTTATGAAGTAAGGAGGATACTATCAATTGAAATTCAATTAAATTTTGTAAAAAATATAATACCTACAGGGTTGGAGAATCTTATGTCAATGAAGAAACAAAAACTGAAACTGCAAATGGCTTTAAAACAATCAGCTACAAGTCATTGTTGAAGCTTGAAGGTTTATCTTATTTCATTGGAAAATACCTAAATTGCAATACATTTTTTAGGTGATCCTGAACCTCCACTAATACCACTCAGTTCAACAAGATTCCTGCTAAACCAAATTAAAGCAATGTTCCTAAAACGTATTCTCTCCACGTGGAGATCCTGGTCTTTATTAGTTTTACACATTTTCTTGCCAGTAATTTTTCTTGTAATTTCCATGTTGGTTTTTAAGCAATTATTAATATCAGGAAATTTGCCTACTATGCCTTTAGACTTAAGCAGCTTTGATAACGTTGTCAGTTTAGTGGAGGGTGCAGATTTAAATCAAAATTATAGTGAGTTGTATCATGAAGTGGTTGGAGACAGTTATATGGAGGTCCAATCCATTAACGAAACAATTTTAAATTTAGTAAGTGAACTTTTAAAAAATAGCTCTCCTTGAATTGCAAATTTTAATGTTTTAGACTGCAGTTATTCCTGCAACTGTCAGAAGAAGCTATGTTGCGGGTGCGTCATTTTCCAACAATAACACTATGACCGCGTACTTTAATAATGATGCTTATCACACTCCTGGAGTTGCCTTAGCTTTGGCCTTAAATGTAATGTGTAAGGCAATTAGTTCCAATAAGTGTAATATTCAGTTCAGCAACTTTCCTATGCCCTATACTGCTATTACTAGAGTAATATGGAAATTTATAGTAAAATCAAATCTTTACAACGCTATGTCTTTCCAGGCCAATCAAATGGAAATGGGTAGTAGCAGTGGTTTTCAAGTATCTTTCAATATTTGCTTTGGAATGGCTTTTGTATCCTCCTTTTATATTCTCTTCATGGTCCGAGAAAGGAGTAGCAAATCGAAACATCTTCAATTCGTTTCTGGAGTGAAAGTATCCGTTTTCTGGCTAGTGACTTTCTTTTGGGACTTTGTCACTTACATCATCATAGTATGTGCGGTTATACTTGCTCTGCTTTGTTTTCAAGAGGATGGGTTTAAAACTAAAGAAGATATTGGTGAAGATTATCGTGTTTGTATAAGAATTTTCCATAAATCTAGTACTTTTAGGAAGATTATTCATTATTTTCATATATTTTGGTTGGTCCATGATACCAATGATGTACATTTCAAGTTACATGTTTCAAGTACCGTCAAGTGGGTATACAAAAATGACTTTCGTAAACATAACCACTGGTTTGTTTTTCTTACTGATAATATACATATAATTACGATAATAACGTCAACTTTTAGGTTGCGTAGCCTTTTTACTCATTCAAATTTTAAGTACTCCAGACTTAGGCTTGGTGGATATAGGTAACACCCTTCACTGGATTTTTCTCATTGTTCCACACTATTCGTTAGGAACTGGAATCCGTGACGCATACTCTGTATATTTTTACAACAATGAATGTAGTTCTTTCTTTGACAACTGTAAAAGCCAGTGTAACAATTGTACTCAGGAAGACTGCTTCAATTTTCTACCCAGTGTGCGAGAATATTGTGAAAATCTAGATCCGAACTACTACAAATGGGAATCTCCAGGAATTGGAAGAAATATACTTTTCTCTGTAATTGCTGGATTCATTTTCTTAATATTGGTGTTCATGATTGAACACAAATTATTTTCAAATTTGAAATATCGTATTCAACAGAAATATTTTAAACGATTACATGTAGAAGTTCAGGATGAAGATCAGGACGTTCAAATGGAAAAATGCGTGATTCGAGACACGCAACAAGATGTATTGCTAAGACAATACAATATAGTGATCAAAGATTTGACGAAATATTATAAATCTAATTTGGCAGTGAATGGTTTGTGTCTTGGCATAAAGAACTCTGAATGTTTCGGACTGTTAGGAATAAACGGGGCTGGCAAAACAACAACTTTCAAAATGCTCACAGGCGATGTCAAAATTTCTAGCGGAGACGCTTGGGTGCGAGGCAGAAGCATTAAAAGTCAACTAAAAGAAATGCAAAAATTAATCGGTTATTGTCCTCAATTCGATGCACTTCTAGATGATTTAACAGCAAGAGAAACCCTGCGTATGTTTGCGCTTCTTCGAGGAATTCCTGAATCCGATTGTGATAAAGTCTCGGAAAAATTAGCAGCAGATTTCGATTATCTAGAACACTTGAATAAACAAGTCAAAGAACTAAGTGGAGGAAATAAAAGAAAACTTAGTACTTCAATAGCTCTGATTGGAGATCCTCCAGTTATTTATCTCGATGAGCCCACTACTGGTATGGATCCGGAAACGAAACGATACCTTTTTAATGCCTTATGCCGGGTTAGGGATGGGGGGAAAACGATAATTTTAACATCACATAGTATGGAAGAGTGCGAAGCCTTATGCACTAGATTAGCTGTCATGGTAAATGGAATTTTTAAATGTCTAGGTTCCACTCAACATTTAAAAAGCCGATTCGCAGAAGGTTACACTTTAATTATCAAAGTAAAGAAGCCAAAGGATAGTGCCGCAGATCTTCATGCATCTACCGAAGAAATTAAGAAATTCGTTTGTGATAATTTCCAAAAATCAGAATTGAGGGAGGAATACGAAGAAATGCTAACCTATTATGTTACTGACAAAAGTATTCCATGGTCGAAAATGTTTGGAATTCTAGAAAAAGGCAAGCAAAGTGATTTAAACATTGAGGACTATTCTCTGTGCCAGAGTAGTTTGGAACAGGTACGTCTACGTTTATGGATAATGTATTACATTGTGTTTGAACTGAAATTCTTCTTTTAGGTGTTTTTGACTTTTACGAGACAACAAAATCATGTTAACGATGAGCAATCTCCATAAAAGTTTTCAATTTGTGAATTTGTAAATACAAAACTTATAAAATAAAGCCTATGGTATTTAGCTCGTGACTTTAACAAATTTTTCAGAAGTATTATCACGTTTTTCTGACAATTCGCAAAGGCCTACTTGTTCTTAATTGTTCTTTCCAGATATCTTATCACCTATCGAAAAGAGAATTGATAGGAATCAAACGATAAATAACGTTAATCGAAATAATGGTTTTTAAAACAGCTTAACGATTTTCGTGACCAAGTAAAATGCAAGTTTTCCAGACAGGCGCGCAATTCAAGGTAAAACCGACCGACACACTTTATTTTCACCATTTTCCAGACAATCATAACCTTTAAATTCCTGTTAATGTACAAATGAATTTAAATTGTATTTAAATAAAATAATATGTAAACAGATGTAAGTATTAAATTAAAATTTAAGAAAATCTACACATTTAACATGTTATATTAATGTTTGTAATCATAACCGATAAAATATTGTTAAAGCTGTTTCCCATTGGCAAATTTTCAGTCCCGAAATAGATATTCGTAACGTAACATTTGCTAATTTCTTGATTTCAATTTTTTTTTTCAATCAATCAACCTATTTCAGCAGTTTTGCGTTATAGGATGTAGGGCAAAACAGTAAATAACTTTATGTCCATAAGTATGGTCCAAAAATCAGTTTGAATATTTTAATCTTCAAATGTTTGTTCTTGTTTTTGCTTTGGTTTTTTAATCATTAGGTAAGTGGATGTATTGAGTTTTCATACCACATTTTTCAATTGCGTGCTACAAATTCAAGGAAATACTATCGATCCAAGATGATTTATTAAAATAGAAGTACCAAGAACTGTTTAATTTTTTATAAGTACATAATAAAATTTAGGTAAACTTCCATAAATTGAACAATCCATTAAAACTAATACATGGAATACTGAATGTAGTGAGTGTACCAAAAATGTGGACTTACCTAAAATTGTATGTAGTAATTAACTGATAACCCAAAAATCGAAAATGCTTTATCACGATTAATATTTAACGCAAAATAATAAAACATATTGTTATATGTATGTAAATTCAGATTTATATTTTGCACATGCTACTTATTGAAAACACGCAAATCTTGGATGTGTAAAATGTCATAAAAAGTTATGAATTATCAAAATCCTAGACTACCAATATCGGTTTGCTTTATTCAAAACATTGATTAGGAACATTTAATTAATCCTGAAATAAATTCATTTATTTTTATGGAACTTCATACTGAAACAGGTACTTTGTGCAGACAAATATAGGCTGTATGGTCGAATCGCTTTTATTATGCCGGTTTCCAAGTTAATATCTGACAAACTTTTTAGATCTATTTCATTTTAGCGTATTTAATCATACCGTATAAGTAAAATGCATAAAAAATAAGATAAATATTGTTTTTATTATTTGTTTATAGTTTATTTATTATTTTATATTAATTTTTGGAGTGTTTTCAAAAAATTACAGCACTTTATTTTTGGTACACTAGGATCCAACGATAATCGAGATTCGCATAACCAACATGTTTACGATTAGAATACAAAAACAGTAAAAATGCGTCACATTTAGCTTCCACCAAGGAATTGAAGTTAAACCCAACGCGTTTTTACTGTTTTTTTTTTTAATCATAGACATATTGGGCTTTATACATAGGTATGTTTTTATGCAAATCTTGACTATCGTTGGACCCTTTTATAGATTTTCTAAATTTTCCTCAACCCTGTATAAAAAATCTGTCAATC
>JABRWK010000220.1:0-49859 GCA_013372445.1 Hypothenemus hampei | reverse complement strand
CACCTACAGATCTACTTAATAATTGCGTAGCTAATTTTACCTTCATTTTCTGTTTGAAAAAATGTATGTGTTGTTTTCTCAGTTTGTTCCCGAGATGTAAACCCTCATTTTCTTGCAAAATATTTAACTTTTCCAAGAATTCAAAATTAATAATATTATTATTTAAATCTGTAAATATCTTTTTTTCCCCGAAACAATTTCTGACTAATTTTATCATGTGTGATGGATCTGGAAATAAAAAATATGTTTTATTGTCAAGCTGAAAATCCACTTTTACATTATTTTTTAAAACATGGCAGTTTAATAAATTGCACATGCTAAAATTAGTTGGAGAACCATCAAATGTTACACTACTAATTCTAATACCTATATTAGTTAATAACATTAGTGCATTTTTCACTAAAGAAGCTTTTTGCTCGCTATTCATTCCAGCGATAAAAAAATACCCTACGGGTATTTTCCATGCTTCGTTAATACATACAAGCATAAAAACTAACACTTCCCTAGCTAATTCAATGCTATCACTTTGGAGAGAATTTCCCCAATCTACGTACCCAAAATACTTTTCCGCATCAAATTCTAAGTGTTTTCTAATGGACATTTCGTCGAAAACTAATGAACATATTAGATTCTTTTCTTTTAAATGATTTACTTTCGTTTTTAAAAAAGAGAAGGCTTCAGATGTAAACCCAGGTTGAGCGTTTACGGATGAATACCATTTGCTTAGAGTTTTGGGATGCGGCAAAGAATTTTCAAATTTTTTTCTAACATAGTTATAAGCTTTAGGAGAAAAAAAATTAAGGGTTGTAGCGAAAGCCTTCACCGAGGGTTCAAAAACTTTTCTTACCCCTTTGTTTTGGGTTTTTTGGAACAATCTTTTAATAATGTCCTTATTTGTACCAAACTGTTCCAAAAGAATATCTTCTTGTTCCTTCAGCATAATATTTTTAGTCTTTAATTCCATTAAAATGGATTTCAAAGAATTGATTTTTTTTTTTGATGCCAAGTAATCTTTTGTAGCTTTCTGATTTTGTGACTCTTCAAAATATCTTTTGTACCAAGTTCAATAATTTGCTTTTTCAAGCTTTTTTTACGAGGTGTATCTTCTAGCGACTTATCAAGATGAAGCTTGGAAGTACTTGGAGGCGATAAAGAGGAGATATGCTGGGGAACAAGAGAACTCTGTTCTTCAGAAACAAACGTTACTTCGCTGAAAATCTCCTTTTCTTCATGGGGTTTCTTATAAACCAGATTAGACGACTTTACCTATAACAATTACGATTTATGTATATATTATACCCTATAGCCGAATTCGATCAATGACCGATTTCTTTTAACCACAACGCGTTAAAAGTAGTTACTCACATATTTCAATCTAGAAACTTCCACTGTTGGTAAGGCAGTTGGGCGCAGCCTAACTTGTACTTTAGATGTTCTATTGAAACACTCTTCTACAAAATGATTTGAACATAGTAAACTTCTTTTGTTTGGAACCCAGTCAGGTTTTTTTACAAATTTAATCCAAAATTCTCTTCTCTTTGCATCTTTGGGAAAACTAAAAAAAATTTTGCATGTAACGCCTATGACTTACTCGGACGCTGAATCCTAACCTTACTTATTTATTATAAAAAAAAAACATTTTATTATGTATTCTTGTTGTTTAAGTACTTACTTATGAAATGTTAATCCAATAGCTTTTCTTCCTGCCGTGGAAGAACAACCACAGGCTACACAGCTCACCATTGTTCACTAATGTAATTGTAACACTAATTTAATAAACAAGCCTGAAGAATTGTGTCAAAGCTAATAAAAATCACTTTAAAAATTTAAATAACTCCAAATTCAAGACAACATTTAAATAAAAACAATTCAAAAAATAATCAAAAATTAAAAACTCGCCAAGTGCTACCACGCAATGTACGGTAAACGGTGTACTAACATGGCCGACTTCCGTCGTACATTTATAGCACGGTACGAATATAAACACTCCTTCCTGATTCTTTTTATTCATTGGATGTAACCATGTTTTTCTGAATTGAAAAGTTGTTTCGTAGAAATCTGATGTGACACTACTGAAAGAGTTGTCAATCGACATTAAATATGAAAAGACATTTTATGCCCGGCTTCTGAACATTGACATTATCCTACTGATAGTTTTTGACACCGACAGATATGATGTCAAACGATTCCAATTTTAATGCTAGTTGATTCCAGGATTAAATGAATAAATTCTGTATTTTATGTTCCCAAATATTGTCAGCCTCAATTACTCGATTTAAATCCAGAGAAAATTTAATAGTTCTGATTTAACAAACATGAATTAGTAGGTATAACTGAAAATCAAGTGTTGTCAATAATGGACTGACAACAAAGTTCTTCCAAAAAATGTGTAAAAATTATGAAATTACCTTCCTGATTTAATACAACGCAACTGTAAATCAATTTTGTGACGTAACAAGTCCGAGTTTCGTCTAATCATTGTAGTATGAATCATCATCAAACAGAACACAACAGTGGTAATAGTAGCATTCTAACCTCATACCAAAGACGAAAATGTCGCATTTAAGACCCTATCCTTATGTTTTAGTACAACAAGAACATATTGAACAGAACCATGTTTATGCATGTAACGGTAATTATGTATTTTTGCAAAAATCTTATTGGAAAATCATTAACCTTAGCTCAAGTAGTTTACTTATCATAATATCCTAAACACATCGAGACGATTTTCAAGGTCAATTCTAAACAGTCAGATCCGTATCCGCCAAAAGCGTCAATGTGCATTAAAAAGAATTTTAATCAAAAACTCTCTATGTCCTAGCAACAATAACAAAAAGCACGTTAATTCAGGATCATTATTCTATGCTTATATCCTCTTCCGTTTTTTCACATTTTATTAACACAATTATTAGTTTGTTGTTAGTAACACTCACTTCTTAGTAATAAATCTATTTTTATAGGAAAAATGGGTAAACTCTGGAACAAGTTTCGGCTGTTAATGTGGAAAAACTGGATTCTGCAATACAGAAAGCCCATTCAGACAATAATAGAGATTGTAGCGCCGGTGATTTTCTCGGTAATCCTAGTGATAATAAGAAGTTTAGTTGATCCAGAGCCGCACGATGCAATCGTTTACAGTCCATTTTGTTCTGTTCCAAATTATTTGATTCCAAATGATACTTCAACTTTTTCTTATTCTGATTTTTGTCACGATCCATCTGAAAATCTCTTAACAAAGTACCAATATTTATCAACACGATTAAAGAAACTGACAGATGACGATAATGGGGGAAATACTACAAAAACTTAGTAAGTCATGATTAAATGGAAAAACTATAAAATGGCTTGAGCTTCAATACCTACATGTTTTTTTTTCAGTTTGATAATATACTCTCCCGAAAATGAAGCTACCACGAATCTTATGTCAATTTTTACGAAAATCTCGACGAACTCAAGGAACTCGACCAAACTCCAAATTCAGGGATTTGCAAATGCCAGTGATTTAGAATCGTTTTATGGAATTTCACCTTCGCAGGTTTTTGTAGGAGTTCAGTTTCAAGACAATTTAACTGACTTTGATTCAAATAACATTCCTATTTCGATTCGGTAAAATGTTTATTAAATAAAGTCGTTCTATACACGAAACTCTTCCTCTTATCCAGATTTCCCGGAGAACTACGATCTGGATCCTCAGTGTTAGGCGAAACCCAAAACAATTGGCACACAAATCTGATTTATCCAGTATTTCAAACAGCAGGCCCAAGAATGCCCAGTTCCGAAAGTGGAGCTGATCCCAGTAATTATTACAATTCAAGATCATTGTGAGTTGCAATTTGATTATTTTCAGGTTATTACACGGAAGGATTCTTTGCATTACAACATTTTTTGACACTAGCTATAGCTCTATATGCTCCGATAAAGAATTTCACTGATTTATCATCCCTAATATCTGACACACTAACATTACCTTTTATTAACTTGAGACGATTTCCTAATGCTGCTTGGAAAGATGATCTCCTTCTTACACCTCTTAAAAGTTTTGTGAGCATGATAGTGATGTTAAGTTTTGTCTACACGTGTATCAATACCGTTAAAGCCATTACTACCGAAAAAGAGAAACAACTTAAGGTAAAAAAATCAAATTTTCTTAATTCGTTTAACTCAATGTCAATTGTATGTTTAGGAAGCAATGAAAATAATGGGACTTCCAAACTGGCTGCATTGGCTTGCATGGTTTTTGAAAACTTTCAGCTATTTAATGATCGCTATTATATTAATGGTCATCCTGTTGAAAATTCGATGGTACACAAACACTGAATACACTGTATTCACTTATGCAAATCCTTTTGTACTTTTGATATTTTTATTTTTCTACGTTTGTTCCACCATCACGTTCTGTTTCGCTATCAGCGTTTTTTTCTCCAAAGGTATGAATTTTGAATTATTAAAGCTATAGATTTTTATGAAAAAATATTTTCTTTGTAGCAAACACTGCATCCACTATAGCAGGCTTAGCATGGTTCTTGTCGTACAGTCCATATTCTTTTATGCAACAAAGTTACGATGTGCTCTCCTTGAGTAGTAAACTACTTGCGAGTCTTGGCGGGAACACCGCAATGGCCTTTGGATTCCAAATAATTCTCATGTATGAGGGTACTGGAGATGGTATAATTTAAGCAATTTTTATGTTAATTTATTGAAAAAGAAACAAACTATTGCAGGAGTTCAGTTCAACAATATTTGGAAACCTAACACGCCGGATGACAACTTTTCTCTGGGCATTGTAATGGTCATGTTACTTGTGGACACTATCATTTACCTTCTAATAGCATTATATGTAGAAGCCGTATTTCCTGGAACATATGGAGTACCTCAAAAGTGGTATTTCCCTTTTACAAAACAGTACTGGTGTGGACAATCAAGAAGCATAGGTAAAAATGAGGAACTATTAAAAATTTGAAGTAAAAAATCATTTTTTTACAGCAATCGATAGCACATTCAACGATATTGTAGAAAATGAAGGAGAATTTTTCGAACCAGAACCGAAGAACCTGCGGGCAGGAATTAAAATACGCAATTTAAGAAAAGTGTTTAAGAACAACGCAGCAGTGCGAAACCTGTCTCTGAACATGTACCAAGACCAAATTACAGTTCTATTAGGGCACAATGGGGCCGGAAAAACTACCACCATGTCTATGTTAACTGGAATGTTCACACCCACAAGTGGTACTGCCATAATTAACGGGTAAAATATGAACTAAATTAGATTAGTCGATTTTTATGAAATTGAAAATAGTTACGACATTCGCACGGAAATGAACAAAGTTCGCGAGAGTTTGGGTCTCTGTCCTCAGCACAACATTATTTTCGATGAACTCACTGTAGCTGAACACCTGTATTTCTTCAGCAGACTAAAAGGAATGGAAGAATCCAAAATTAAAGACGAAATTACACATTACGTTAACCTTTTGGAGCTAGAACCAAAGGTAAAAATTTGAAAACTCATAAACCATTTCCTGGATATTTTAGTTTGTAGCGTAATGCAAAATCCAGCAGTTTATCAGGTGGAATGAAGAGAAAATTATGCGTTGGAGTCGCTCTGTGTGGTAATTCCGATATTGTGATGTTAGACGAACCCACTGCTGGTATGGATCCATCTGCCAGACGTGCCCTATGGGATCTGTTGCTCAAACAAAAAAAGGATAGGACTATATTATTATCTACCCATTTCATGGATGAAGCCGATCTTCTTGGAGACCGTATCGCCATTATGGCAGGGGGGGAGTTGCAGTGCTGCGGAACGAGTTTCTTTCTTAAAAAAAAATATGGAGCTGGTTATCATCTCATTATGGATAAGAATCCCAAGTGCGATCCATACACGGTTACCAACCTTCTTGCAAAATACATTCCTAATATTCAGGTAGGGTCCAATAAAATGAAACAAATTCTTCAAAAAAATTAATTATTACATATTATTAGCCCAATGGCAATGTTGGGTCTGAACTTAGCTATTTACTAGCCGAAAGTCAGTCTGGCTTGTTTGAGCCAATGCTCAGAGACTTAGAACAAAATAAGGAATTTTTTGGAATTAATAGCTTTGGAATATCCTTAACTACATTAGAGGAAGTGTTTATGAAGTAAGTGGTTAGTAGGTTAATGGTTTAGAATTGATTTTAGATTTGTAATTGAATTTCTAGAGTAGGTGCTGATCACGGACAAGAAGAAATGTATAATGAAAAAATCAATGGCGAAGAGATTAATGGTAAAGAAGCTGTCATAGAAAACACTATAGGTACGGCTTCAATACGCTTTTCTTTTGCATAATGGTAAATATGCTATTCTTTCAGGAGATAGTAAAACTATACCACATACAATATCCTTCGGAGACCTTCTATTGAATCAGATTATAGCAATGTCGTTGAAGAAAATTCTATCTACAATAAGATCCTGGGTGTTGCTATGTACCCAAATATTGATGCCTATTATTTTCTTAGTTATGACAATGATAGTGGCCAAGCAACAAAATACAATCGGCGATCTACCACCCATGCCACTCAACTTGGAGCGTTACACAGATCCTGTAACTCTGGTCGATATTAATGATGCTAATACTAATGGTTATGATGAAATTTATAAGAATGTTGTTGGAAACGCTTATTCCAAAGTCGACTCTATCCAGGAGACTATTTTGCAGTTGGTAAGTTTTCAGAAAATATCCAAATTGTATGTGTTTATTAAACTTGACAATTTAGACTGCAGAAACGCCTGTAACTGTGAGAAGAAGATATATTGGAGGAGCTTCATTTAATCCATTGAATGATATTTTATCTACTCTTCCTATATTCGACGTAAATTATACAGTTTATTTTAATAATGATCCGTACCACACGCCTGCAGTAGCTCTTAATCTCGCTTTAAACTCTGTATATAGAAAGATTCGAAATTGTGATAACTGTTCTTTGGACATTACTAACCATCCTATGCCATACAGTGCAAACACTCAAGTAAGTTTTACAGGTCAACACCAGCTTCTTTTAAGTCACATTTATATTTTTAGTTTAACAACTTGGCCATTGGTAACAATATGGGATTTCAATTGGCATTCAACATTTGTTTTAGTATGGCTTTCGTATCTTCTTTCTATGTGCTGTTTATTGTACGAGAACGAGTATGTAAATCAAAACATCTCCAATTTGTTTCTGGCGTAAAAGTCATGGTTTTTTGGTTCATTACATTGTTTTGGGACTTTATCACTTACCTTATCACCATTGTCGCCTTGCTAATTGCCTTGATTTGTTTCCAAGAAGATGGGTTTAAAAGTGTTGGAGATTTAGGTAAGATACTCAGATGAAGAATTATTTATCATTTGATTTAATTTATTTATATTTAGGGAGGTTGTTTTTGATTCTATTTTATTTTGGATGGTCCATGTTACCCATGATGTACCTTGCCGGATTCCTATTCGATATCCCATCAACTGGATATACTCGAATGACTTTATTCAGCATTTTTACTGGATGTGCGGCCTTTCTTATAGTTCAAGTACTGTCCACTCCAGATCTGGATTTGGAACATGTGGGTAAAGCACTTCACTGGATATTCTTATTGATACCACACTATTCGTTGGGCACGGGGATCAGAGATACGTATACGTTATACTCCTACGAAAAGTTATGCAACCAATTGTACGAGCAGTGCATACAAATAGCTCCGAATTACACAAGAGAAGAGTGTTTTCGAGAGATTCCTGCAGCGGCAAGCATTTGTATTGGTATGAAGAATGTTTATTGAATTTTTCTTGCAACTGTAAATGATATTTCTAGGTCTCGACGTTAATTATTACAAATGGGAGTCGCCGGGAATAGGAAGGAACCTGCTTTATTCGTTTCTAGTAGGCTTTATTCTATTACTAGTATTACTCGTAATAGAATTTAAATTGTTTTCTCAAATATCCTATTTCATAAAGCAAAAATTGTTCCCTAAACACCCTATAGATGTCGCTGATGAAGATTCGGATATTCGCGAGGAAAGGTTGAAAATATTAGAAATGTCTAATATGGAATTGTTAAACCAAAACTACACTTTGGTTGTTAAAGATTTAACAAAATATTACAAAAAATTCTTGGCTGTCAACGGACTATGTCTTGGAGTGAAGCATTATGATTGTTTTGGTTTGTTGGGTATAAATGGAGCTGGAAAAACGACAACATTCAAAATGCTTACCGGTGACGTTCCGATATCATATGGAGATGCATGGGTCAACGGTAAAAGCATTAAAAGTCAGATCAAAGAAGTCCAGAAAATTATAGGTTACTGTCCGCAATTCGATGCCCTTTTGGACGATCTGACTGCCAGAGAAACTCTACATATGTTTGCTCTACTTAGAGGCATTAAAAAGAATTATTGCAATGCCTTAGCTGAAAAATTAGCCATGGACTTTGACTTTCGCAGACATTTAGACAAGCAAGTTAAGGAACTCAGTGGAGGTAACAAAAGGAAATTGAGCACTTCCATAGCGCTTATAGGCGATCCTCCAATCATTTATTTGGATGAACCTACAACTGGTATGTGTACTCTAATTTTTTATCTTCAGTAGTATCCTAAATCACATTTTAGGTATGGATCCAGCTACTAAACGCTACCTATGGAACGCTCTTTGTCAAATTAGAGACAGTGGAAAAACCATAATTTTAACTTCACACAGTATGGAAGAGTGTGAAGCCTTATGTACAAGATTAGCCATAATGGTAAATGGGAATTTCAAATGTTTAGGCTCCACTCAACATTTAAAGAGTAAATTTGCGGAAGGTTACACGTTAACCATTAAATTAAAAAACCAGCGGGTGCATCTGGATTTGAGCACTCTCAAACTCGAACGGTGGAACAGTTTATTGCGGAACACTTTCCTGGATCGATCCAAAGAGAGAAACATGAGGAAATGTTAACCTATTACATCACCGACAAAAGCGTGCCTTGGTCGAAAATGTTTGGAATCCTGGAGGGAGCGAAAAGACAAGATTTAAATATTGAAGATTATTCTTTAGGTCAAAGTAGCTTGGAACAGGTAAGAAGAATAAAGGAATTTTTGAGCTTTTTATTAAATTTGGTATTATTTTAGGTATTTCTGACGTTTACCAAACACCAATATCAAATGTGATTTAATTGAAAACAGTATTATAACTAAAATTATATATATTACATGCATATGGAAAGCTTATTTTTACAGTGTGGCCTTAGGTAAGCTCTGAACGAGCATCATTTGAAGTTGAAGTGTTGTTTGTCTTTATTGCACAGCCACAATGTCTGTCCTATAATTTTATCTTGTGATTGTTGCAAATAATATTTAATTTATAAATGTTATGTATTATTTTTTGTTATTACACTTTATTGTTTTTCAGTTAGTTTTTAGTTCTATTTTCGTAAATAAATATCTAAATGACTATTTATTCGAACTGTTAAGTCAATTTCCTTAATGCCACTACTATTAGATGCCTAATGTTCAGCAAACTCATTTGCCGTCAACAAATTCCTGCATATATCAGTTAAATTAAATTCCTGCAGTACAAAATGGGACTAAAATTGAAATGGAGAATTTTTCCAAAAGTAGCCGATTGCCTTGTTTGCGCTTTCAACGTCATAGTAAAATTCTCCCTATTTAATAGTGAATGTCCCCATACAAATCCAGCTATTGCAAAACCAAGAATTTATTTAGGTAAAAGTGCCACATTCTCTATAATAGTAAGCTTGCTGGTAGCATCTGTTTCTTGGTAGATATAATGGAGAGCGTAAAAGTCGTTCATGGAAGAGTAACGGTAAAAATTTTAGGGCCGACAATCTGTATCAATGGATTAATAACGAAAAGGAAAATGACATATTGTGTATGTTTCGATTCTTTCAACAAACCTGGACGATTTCTATCGTACTTTCTCTGTCACTAAATCGTCATAAATACTTGATATTTTACAACGGCATTCTCAAACTTTTTGCGCATAGAAAACGTTATGGAATCGCCACACTGTTTACCGTAAAGGACATTGAAAAATTTCAATATACTTCCTTTTACATTTTTCTTGTCTCAACATTTTCAACATTATATATCCTGATTATTAACATTCTCAAGGCCGATTATAATATTATGAATTTGATTCATGCATGCGCCTATTTCGTTAATGTATTCTCAGGCACTATCAGTACTCTGCATACTATAATTTGGTTGAAGGTCTATCAAAGCCTATTCATGAAAATGCATATAGAAATGAAACGAGTTTGTGAAGAAAGAAGAAAAAATTTAAGTCTGGATCTTGCCGATAGACTCCGCTTATACAACTCCTTTTATACAGCGTGCGTGATAAATTATGAGAATCAAACTTTGGTGTTTACGACCATTCCATATGATGTCATTCATTTCATTTATGTAATTGTCGCACTCGGGTTTTCCGTTTTGTATTTGTCTTTTTTATTGATTCATCAAGATATGGAGGTGAAAAATGGAGTTATAGGAGGAGTATTGCAGAGTGCGTTCATGTGTCTGACATCTTATTATATGACTGAACGGTCAACGTACATCCAGAATACTGTGAGTGAATTAAGAATATACAAATGTGTATGAATAAAATATTTAATATTATTCGTTTTCAGAGCGACAACTTAATTTCTTATTTGCTTAAGTACCCGATAACCAAACTAAATCCAAACGAAGCCAATGTTGTAAGATTTTAAGATATTGTCGTTTGGTCTGATGTTACATCGACAGTTATCTGGAAATTTTAACTTTTCAATCATTTCTCTTAAGAAGTAATACATAATTAAACAGGACGATTCTTTTATAATTGCTATAGACGTCTCCAAATCTGTGTTTTTATGTAAAGTTGCAATTAGTTTCAAAAAACATGATATGACCTATTGAAAAACTCAGCTCTAGATCCAGAACCTTGACATATAACATCAGGTCATTATTTAAATGAGAACAATAAGAAAAATGACGGTGGTTTTAGGTAGAAGACTTGATTAATGATCTCATTTATTACAAACCAATACTGTTTCCTGGACATATATTTATAATACATAAGAAATTGGTTCCCACGGTAAAAACATCTAGAACGAAAATTTGAAATGTTAAAAAATTTATTTTTTAGATGATCAGCCATGTAATTACCTATTCTCTAATGGCCGTACAATTTAATGTTCAACAATATTTTTACTAATACTTCCTAAATGGTATTATAGTGCTCAAACTAATGTTTAAACCAATCCTTGAACTACCATATCCTGAACCAGTAGTCTCTTTATTTTCCCTGACGGGATCAAAGGCAACTTGTCAATGAACCTAACACCTCCTCTTAGTTTATGAGTATCATTCACCCTTTTCGCAACAAAATCTTGAATTTCTTCAGCTGTCACATCTTCTAAATGGTCCTCATGCACCACAACAACTCCTACAGGATGATCCCCATCAACTGGATGTGGAATTCCAACAACAATGCATTGTTTAACTGCAGGATGCTGCTGCAATATCTAAAAATATACCATTTACAACAGCTTCAATTTTATGGGAAATTGATGGATACCCCTTCCAGTAAAGCGGGTTGCACGTGCCACGACCGATACTTCAGCATCTCCTTGATTCGGCCTACAACGTAATAACAGAAGTCTTTGTCGTAATAGACAACGTCTCCAGTACGTAGCCACCCTTCTTCATCAAATGCTGATGTAGAATCCTGATTGTAATACCCATTGAGGCAGAATTCTGACTTAATTCTCAGTTCTCCCTTTTCATTGACTCCACATGCTTCTCCAGTATCCACATTTACTACCTAAATTGTACATTAGAACATACCTAGACACTCAAAAATAGCGAAGTTTCTTACTTTATAGGTAAATCCGGGCAAAGGTCTACCACAACTGTTGGGTCGCTGATGTAACAATATTCTGTCATTGATTCTGTTTAAGTTAAACAGCGTGAGTGTTCCAGCTACTTCCGTACATCCGTAACATTGAAATACAAAGGTTCCTGGCAACATATTTCTTATAGTGAATAGTTGTTCTTTTGGAAAGAGTGACCCAGTAGTGGTCACTGTCCGAAGCGAGGACGTGTTTAAACCTTTAGGTCTACCACTGTAGATCATGTGGTGAGCTTGAATTGCAGCAAGGAATACATAGGTCACCTACAAAATATAATTTTACAAATACGAGAATACGATCATGAATGTCGTTTAAGACTTTATATTTGTCCAGTAATATCCATATTTGTTCCGGATCGAATTTTTGACAAATCACCCTGGCACTACCAGTTGCAATGGCGCTTGTTAGGAGCATAGCAGCTGATATCCAATATAAAGAGGAATATATTAAAATGACTTCATCAGACACAATCATTGCAGAATAACTGAAAATATAAATGTTTTGAACATTTCTTGTAATCACTTATGAAACTTACTGATATGTAAAAGCATTACGATGGAGAGATTTGTGATTTACACATATTCCCTTTGGCAAACCAGTGGTACCACTACTGAACAAAATGACTGCAGTTTCGTTAGCGTCGACAATTTCTGGCTCAAACTCATCTTCGTTTGAACATTCTTCCAGAAATGATGCAAAACTGGTAAAAGTACTATTATCGATTTCTTCACCAAATACGACCACTTCGGCTTGAAGCCCGGCCTTTTCCAAGGATTCGACTATCATTTCTACGGCCTTAAATAAATTTATTAATCTCAACGCGAATTGTAGTTTAGTTTTCAACATACCTCAGCTACAACAAAGACAATTTTGGGTTTTACCATATCAAGTAAATAGCTGGCTTCTTCAACAGTAAACGACGGATCGAGAGATGCTATTTTTAATCCAAGAAATTGAGTTGCCATGAATGGAACACAGCTGTTTTCATGATTGTAGGTGCAGAGAGTAACGACATCAGTTCTCTTCAGATTTCTTGTTTTTAAATGAAGAGCTGTACGTATGGACCGCTTGAGAAGTTCTTCGTAAGTGTCGGACTTTCCAGATTTTGCGATAAACTATGATTTCAGTGTTGAGAAACAATCTCATCGAGAATAATGAATAATACCTGAGCGGTTTTGTCTTTGTGCTGCTGCATCTTTTGAAACATTTCGTATCCCAATCCTTTCGTAGACTTTCCATAATTTGTGAGGCAGGAAATTTCTTTTGAGGGTTCATTGAGAACAAAGTCTGCAAATTTTAAAAATTTTTATGATGAAAAACTAAAAGAGTGACTTATTTTCATGTAAATACCTTCTTGATAAGGATCCATTTGAAAGGAAATCTTTGATAAAAATACCTAATAATTGTTTTGTTCTTTATTAAATAGTACATATATCTATTAAATTTGTATTAGATTACCAACTGCAACGTAGAATTGACTATAACATCAGGTAAATAAGTTATGAAACGAAACTGCTAATACCTATTCATACTGATAAATACGAGGTAAGCGCCAAAACTTCCTGATATTTCAAAAATGATTAAAACAATATAATGAATGCGGACAGAATTTTGGCGCGAACTATTTGCGTCAGTTACTTACCTATTTATCTTTAAAGCTACGCAGAGTTTGGATAACTTTCATTATTTTAAAAATCTTGTTCAAACACATAGTAATTCTGAATTATAGCTACATGAGTACCCATTCTATAAGAGCTGCACAATTTAATGTTTTTCAATATTTTTATTAACACTATCTAAACATTCTATTACGGTTTAATGTTTAAATTAGTCTTTCGAGTACCATATCCTGAATCAGCTTTCTTTTTATTTTCCCTGATGGTGTTAAAGGCAACTCATCAATGAATCTAACACCCCCTCTTAGTTTATGAGTGTCATTCACCCTTTTCGCAACAAAATCTTGAATTTCTTCAGCTGTCACATCTTCTAAATGGTCCTCATGCACCACAACAACTCCTACAGGATGATCCCCGTCAACTCGATGTGGAATTCCAACAACAATGCATTGTTTAACTGCAGGATGCTGCTGCAATATCTAAAAATATACCATTTACAACAGCTTCAATTTTATGGGAAATTGATGGATACCCCTTCCAGTAAAGCGGGTTGCACGTGCCACGACCGATACTTCAGCATCTCCTTGATTCGGCCTACAACGTAAAAACAGAAGTCTCTGTCGTAATAGACAACGTCTCCAGTACGTAGCCACCCTTCTTCATCAAATGCTGATGTAGAATCCTGATTGTAATACCCATTGAGGCAGAATTCTGACTTAATTCTCAGTTCTCCCTTTTCATTGACTCCACATGCTTCTCCAGTATCCACATTTACTACCTAAATTGTACATTAGAACATACTTAGACACTCAAAAAGAGCAAAGTTTCTTACTTTATAGGTAAATCCGGGCAAAGGTCTACCACAACTGCTAGGAAGATGGTAGAGCAATAATCTATCATTGACTTTATTCAAGTTATACATTGTGATTGGTCCAGCCGTTTCCGTACATCCGTAACCTTGAAATACAGAGGTTCTTGGTAACATATCTCTTAATGTTAATAATTTTTCTTTTGACAAACTTCCTCCAATGATGATCAGTACTTGAAGTGACGACGTATCCAAACCTCCAGGTCTGCTAACGTAAATCATGTCGTGAACTTCAATCGGAGAAAGATATGCATAGGTCACCTAAAAATTATAACTTTCCGCATACAAAAATAGGATTATAATTATCTTTTAAAACTTTATATTTTTCGAGCAAAGTCCATATTTGTTTTGGATCGAATTTTTGACAAATCACTCTGGCACTACCAGCTACAACGGTACATGTTAAGAAGACAGCAGCTGATATCCAATAAAAAGAGGAGTGAGATAAGACTACTTGATTAGATTGATTTATTCCACAATATCTGAAAACAAAATGATTGAAGATTTAAAATACTGTATCACATGTGAAATTTACTCAGTCATAAGGGCTTGATTATACAGCGACTTGTGATTTACACATATTCCCTTTGGCAAACCAGTGGTACCACTACTGAAAAAAATGACTGCCGTTTCATTATCATCGACAACTTCAGGCTCAAACACATCTTCGTTTGGACATTCTTCGAGAAATGATGCAAAACTGGTAAAAGTACTATTATCGATTTCTTCACCAAACACAACCACTTCGGCTTGAACCCCGGCCTTTTCCAAGGACTCGACTATCATTTCTACAGCCTTAAAGAAATTTATTAATTTCCGCATTAGTTGTAATGGAGTTTTCAACACACCTCAGCTACAACAAAGACAATTTTGGGTTTTACCATGTCAAGTAAATAGCTGGCTTCTCCAACAGTAAATGACGGATCAAGAGATGCCACTTTTAATCCAAGAAATTGAGTTGCTATGAATGGAACACAGCTGTTTTCATGATTGTAGGTGCAGAGAGTAACGACATCAGTTCTCTTCAGATTTCTTGTTTTTAAATGAAGAGCTGTACGTATGGACCGCTTGAGAAGTTCTTCGTAGGTGTCGGACGTTCCAGATTTTGCGATAAACTATGATTTCAGTGTTGAGAAACAATCTCATCGAGAATAATGAATAATACCTGAGCGGTTTTGTCTTTGTGCTGCTGCATCTTTTGAAACATTTCGTATCCCAATCCTTTCGTAGACTTTCCATAATTTGTGAGGCAGGAAATTTCTTTTGAGAGCTCATTGAGAATAATGTCTGTAAATTTTGAAAATTTTTATGTTGAAAAACTGCATATCCATTTAACGTACCTTCTTGATAAGGATCCATTTGAAAGGAAGACTTTGATAAAAATGCCTAATAATTGTTTTGTTCTTTATTAAATAGTATATGTATCTTTATTAAATTTGTACTAGATTACCTACTCCAACATAAAATTGACTATAACATCAGGTAAATAAGTTATGAAACGAATCTGCTAATACCTATTCATACTGATAAATATGAGGTAGGTAAGCGCCAAAACTTCCCGATATTCCAAAAATGATTAAAATCAAATAATAAAAAATTAATTCTATATCTTTCTTGTCTAGAACAAAATCACGCTGGGAAATTTTCAAGCCTACCATGTATTTACCTATTTATTTTTAGACTTCGTTGAGTTTGGATAGATTTCATTATATTTTAAAAATCTTGTTCAAACACATAGATATTCTAAATTATGGCTACATAATTACCTATTCTATAAGAGCTGCATAACTTAATGTTTCTCAATACTCTTACTAAGCCTACCTAAACAGTATACCTATTACGGTTTAATGTTTAAATAAGTCCTTTGAGTACCATATCCTGAACCAGCTTTCTCTTTATTTTCCCTGATGGTGTTAAAGGCAATTCATCAATGAATCTAACACCCCCTCTTAGTTTATGAGTATCATTCACCCTTTTCGCAACAAAATCTTGAATTTCTTCAGCTGTCACATCTTCTAAATGGTCCTCATGCACCACAACAACTCCTACAGGATGATCCCCATCAACTGGATGTGGAATTCCAACAACAATGCATTGTTTAACTGCAGGATGCTGCTGCAATATCTAAAAATATACCATTTACAACAGCTTCAATTTTATGGGAAATTGATGGATACCCCTTCCAGTAAAGCGGGTTGCACGTGCCACGACCGATACTTCAGCATCTCCTTGATTCGGCCTACAACGTAAAAACAGAAGTCTCTGTCGTAATAGACAACGTCTCCAGTACGTAGCCACCCTTCTTCATCAAATGCTGATGTAGAATCCTGATTGTAATACCCATTGAGGCAGAATTCTGACTTAATTCTCAGTTCTCCCTTTTCATTGACTCCACATGCTTCTCCAGTATCCACATTTACTACCTAAATTGTACATTAGAACATACTTAGACACTCAAAAAGAGCAAAGTTTCTTACTTTATAGGTAAATCCGGGCAAAGGTCTACCACAGCTGCTAGGGCGATGGTAGAGCAATAATCTATCATTGACTTTATTCAAGTTATACATTGAGATTGCTCCAGCTACTTCCGTACATCCGTAACATTGAAATACAAAGGTTCCTGGCAACATATCCCTTAATGTGAATAATTGGTCATTTGAACAGTGTCCTCCACCAGTGATCATAACTTGAAGTGCGCATGTGTCCAAACCTTCGGATCTACCAAAGTGAAGCATGTCGTGCGCTTGAATCGGAGCAAGGAATAGATAGGTCACCTACAAAATATAATTTTACAAATACGAGAATACGATCATGAATGTCGTTTAAGACTTTATATTTGTCCAGTAATATCCATATTTGTTCCGGATCGAATTTTTGACAAATCACTCTGGCACTACCAGTTACAATGGCACATGTTAAGAGCATAGTAGCTGATATCCAATATAACGAGGAATATGACAAGATGATTTCATCAGACACAATTAGTCCGCAATACCTGAAAATACAGCGATTGAAGATTTACGATACTCTATTACATGCGAAATTTACTGAGTTATAAGGGCTTGATGATACAGCGACTTGTGACTTATGCATATTCCCTTTGGCATACCAGTAGTACCACTACTAAAAAAAATGACTGCCGTTTCGTTAGCATCGACAACTTCAGGCTCAAAGGCATCTTCATCTGGACATTCTTCCAGAAATGATGCAAAACTGGTAAAAGTACTATTATCGATTTCTTCACCAAACACAACCACTTCGGCTTGAAGTTCTGCTTTTTCCAATGATTCTGCTATCGTTTCTACAGCCTTAAAGAAATTTATTAATTTCAGTATTAGTTGTAGTGGAGTTTTCAACATACCTCAGCTACAACAAAAAGAATTTTGGGTTTTATCATATCAATTAAATAGCTGGCTTCTCCAACAGTAAATGACGGATCGAGAGACGCCACTTTTAATCCAAGAAATTGACTTGCTATGAATGGAACACAGCTGTTTTCATGATTGTAGGTGCAAAGTGCAATCACGTCAGTTCTTTTCAGAATTTTTGTTTTCAAATGAAGAGCCGTGCGTATTGAACGTGTGAGGAGATCTTGGTAAGTATCGGTTTCTTCAGTTTTTGCAATAAACTACAATTTTCGATTATAGAGCTAATTGGGGGTACTGGGGACATTACCTGAGCAGTTCTTTCTTTGTACTGGCACATATCTTGGAAGAAATTATAGCCTAAACCCTTGGTTAATTTTCCATAGGTTGTAAGGCAGAAAATTTCTTTTGAATCGGTATCGAGAAAAATATCTAGAAAATGTTTATTAATGTTTTAACGTTAAATGCGATCTTTTAACGTACCTTCCGCATGAGAATCCATTTTCATAGTAGTGGCTGAGAGGCACTGCTTGTTAATGCGCCGTGCAACATGTGATTAAATACCAGTTCGAATACGATAAAAAATTTAGGTCGAAAATGCATATAGGATGTCGATTATCTTGTTTTGTTTTTCAATTGCCTTTTTAAAATATCATAAAGTATTCTTGGAATAAAATTTCAAACAACAGCTTAACAATTTCGAAAATCTCTTTTTTTTTCTAAATCGAAGAAAATCGAATTGAAAAATACATAGAAGTATTTCGTGTTGCACGAAACAAAGCATCTCAATAATGCATCAAAAAAGTTTTTAATAGCAGACTATTAAGCGATTCCACGTCTTATCACGATAGAGCATTCAAGGGTAAGGAACATTACTATGTAATGTAAATAAAAATTTTATTTACCTGGCATAGAAAATCTATATAAAATTTAGTAACATACATAAATTACAATTTTAAACATCGAGACATGTAAAATTTCTTAATCTAAAGGTTGATTTCCAATATGTTCATCGTTAGGCGTTTCTGACGTCGTTTCCGCGCATGGATTTCCGTAAACTTCATGAAGATCGTCAAGTTTATTAGAAATCATAACGCTTTTCTGCGTGGTGGTCGTTACTTGTTCCATTAACTGCCCACACTGCCCTTCCAATCGTTTTAAACGTTCTTCTTTGGCTGCTAACAGCTCCTCCAATGTTTTTTGTTGAGGTACATTTACACCCGAAGTACTTGGAATTGGCTCATCAGTTATGAGCGATGATATTGCTTCATCCACTACCAAAGCAATTATTGAAGATGCAGTTTTTTCAACATTTGTCTTGCTTTCATTTATGTCATCATCTTCAAGGTTTTCTTCAGATTCCTTTTGAGTACATTCGGATACATCAGTTTCGTAGCCAGGCTCCTCGTCGCTAGATCTTTCATCACTATATCCACTCTCTTGACTGTTAAAATCGTCACTTGCTACTGTGTTTTTTCTCGATGCAAACTCCACCCTTAATTGTTTCCATTGTTTTTCAGTTTTCGAGTTTTTTTCCCGGGCCTCCTGCCATTTTTCTCTGGAATATTCAAGTTCTTCTCTTAGGGTCGATAGAAGTTTACGCTTTTGTGCCAATTCGTAACGTAAAATTTTCTCTTGAGTGTGAAGGAGCTGATGTTCTTTTTGCAATTTTCCAACCTAAATTTAAAATAGCGATTAAACTGAATCCATTATATCACTGGAGAGAAAGTTAAACTCACAACATGCCAAGTTTTATTTAATTCAGTCGAAACTGTTTCTAGTCTCTTTTCTTGATCTTGGAGCCTGCTTTCCAAGTGAGTGTTTAGCTGTTTTAAATGTCCAGTTTCTTTTTCCAACGATTTCTTTTCCAAAATAAGATTTTTCAGTCTTATAAATGTCTGGCTAACGCTTAAAACTAAGCTAGGACCTTTAAAGATATTTAAGTTTAGGCAAATAATTTAGAAAACAACGCAACTATACCTTTAGGAGTCTGAACTGTTTTATAGCACGTATCACTGGAAGAGTCCTCAGTAATAATATTAGGTGGTACTTTATGGTGACTTAAAAGCTGAATGAGTACCCGCCACACTTTTGGAAGAAGTTCCACAATTTCTTCCGCACTGTTGATGTGATCAGTGGAAATTTGGGACTCTGGAAAGATGCATTGTTATTTTTTGAAAGTTTTTATTTTTAAACAAAGTGAATATCTACCTGTCTCAACAAACATGCTTTGTAAGTTGCTTTGTTTCTGTTCTTCTTCTCTGTGAACTTGATGAACCAAATCCAACAGAACTTTTGGTAAAGCTGAAGAAGATTCTTCTGATAGCTCTTTGCTGACAATATTTTGGAGCAAGGCGTGATGGTCTTCCAAGTGTTTGGTCAATTTATCCAAGTCAATTTCCTGTAATTCATATTCAATATTCAGTTTTGAATTATTCAGATTTCGTGAGATTTCTTCTAGAACTCACTTGAGAACTGTTGAAACCCAAAAGGATTTCAGAAAAGAGTTGATTGATTACAGTGAGTTCCGCTTGGAATTGACGAGATTCCGCTTTGGCTAAGCCTAAATTCGATTCTAACGATTTAATTTCGTCGTATTTTTGGGAATTGAGCTCTTCAAGTTCCGTAATACGGTCTTCAGCTTCTCTGTGAATTGAAACTAGTTTCGAACGCTTTGTTAATGAAAAAAAAACAGACACTCACTTGTGTTTGTTTTGCTCCAACTCTAACTCTTTTTTAATTTCTTCGATTAACTTTCGCATCTGTTCTTTTTCTCTATGATCAGATCGTTGACGTTCTTCGTATAGAGTTCTCAAATTTCGGATACTCTGCAATTGACGCTCATATTCCATACGAAGATCTTGAGATAAAATATTCATTTCTTTGCCAGATAAGCTTTCTTCGATGCTTTCGACTTTCTGTCTTAACTGAAATTTAATTTTTGTGTAGATATAATAATCGTGAGTTGCTTAAAAAAGGCTTACTTCTTTTAGTTGTGATTCCCTAATTAAAAGCATTTTCTTCGACACGTTGATGACATCTTTGAGTGCTGTGACGTGAGATTTGTATTCTTCTCTTTCCTTTTCAAAGTCCAGCATTAAACTGTTTAAACTTTGCAGTTCGACTTGCATTTCTGCAATATTTTTTTTCAATTCTCTGTTTATCTCCAAGGCACTGGCGGCCTTCTTGAGTTCCTCCACTTGATTACTCAGTTCACTCTTTAAAGTCGCATTTTCTTTAAGAACCACATTGAATTCTTCAAGAAGACTGCCTCCAGGTTGTTTGCTAGTCATGAGAAGTCTTAAATGTTCATTTTCTTGTTTCAAAGCTTGAACTTCTTCAGCTGCACTTTTTAATTGGGTATTTTCTTCATTCAAACGCGCCACTTTTTCACGTAATTCGTCAAACTCCTTTTTCTTAGCCGCAAGAATCTCTCTTCGTTTCTCATGTTTTCGCTCCATTTCGAATTTAAAGTCGTTCAATTCACGTCTCTTTTCTTCGCTTAATTGATTCAAACTAATGTCGAATTTAGGCGTCACATGTTGTCCATTTGACCACCAAACATCATCTTCTACGTCTTTGGATACGCTTCCCCAATTGCCCATGTTATACCTGAAACACTTTTATACAAAGAGAATTCGTATATCGCACTGAAATGTATTTTCAGCCGGTTTGGGTTTGCTTTGTGCGAGTGTATTTTTAGAGTTTAAAGGAAATCAGCAAACTCATCAGCCGCAATGTTAATACGTAGTATTAAACAATGGAAAAATCGTATTTAAATTTAGATTTAATTAAAGCAATTGGCACAATTTCATGATAAATTATCTCCTGTTGATTTCTCGGACATTCAAGTTTGGAAAGACTGGAAAAAAGGCTAGATTTCCTCAGACTGTTATGCGAAAAATTCTGTATCACAGGCTAAATATTTAGAAATAATTTGAAACTTACGCAAATCTAAACAAAAAGAAACTCAGCTATTGGTCAAACGGCCCGTTATTGAGAACTAACGTCTCTAATCAGGAATTTGCTCGTAAACCTGGAACCTATTTTTAAACAACGTCCCTGTTTTCTGTGAAGTAGAAAGAGATAGAATGATGGAAATTTCCAAGGTTCTCCAGCATGGAGAAATTTCATATTAAAAAAACAACGATTGAATGAGGAAATTGATAAATATAGCAGGGGTTTTTGGTTTCTTTACTAAGAAATACCAAAATTCTGGATCGAAGCTCAATGACCATGCGCCACGAGCGTCATTAATAAAATCGGTGCCAGAAAAGTTTAAAAATATCCAGAATTTTGTGACGGTTCAAATTTAACGAGACTGGATCAACAGTGGCTCGCTTTCACAAGAAAGGCTTTAAATTTTGAAAAAATTAATAATTCCTTAAGGACTTGGATGAACAGTTCCAGTCCTGTGGAAAGTTTATCGAATACTATTAAGTTGATTGGTACTTAATCATTTCTTAAATATGAAAAATTTGTTCATGGTACGTCTATGCTTCTGCTTATTTTGAGACAAGGAAAGACTAATTAAACACTTGCCGTTCGTAAATACACGTTTTAGTTTATTTTAAGATTCTCTATCGTGCAGTTTCCAATCACATAATATTTTATTGGAAGAGTAGGTACTTACCTGTCCCAAAGCCAGACACACACCCAAAATATCCAGAGAAAAATTGAAAATCTTTAATTTCCAATTAAATTTTCGTAAAAACGTAAACAGACGTTCAGGCTAATGAAGCTGTTTTGCAATAAAACATATTTTTGCGAAAAGTTAGATATGCATTGTCGTGATTGAGTAACCGGGAAAATATGAGGTACATATTTTTAATAAAATTTTCGTTTTTTTTTTAGTTTAAAATTCAATTTTCTTCTACTTTTTTAGATGCTTAACGTTTGTCACGATACTGGCAGTGAGTTTTCTAATAATTGCAGCAAAAAGTGACAAGAAATCCAATACTGAAGAGGACACAAGTGAAAAACTTAAAAAAGTTAACAAAAACAAAAAAAATTACGATTTTGATGGGCCCGAAGAGAAAAATAATAAATTTTCCAGGAAGGTCCAGAAAAATAACAGTTTTAAACATGAAGTGAAGCAAGAACCTAAAAAATTCATCGGCAGAATTGAACATGGAAAAGTGATGGTTCTAAGAAGAAAAGAAGATAAATTTAGTGAAGATTATTCATCCAAGGTATGTTCACAGCAGAAAAACGGTTGCAAGTACGAACACGATGATGATGAAGATTCTAGTGAAGAAACGAAGAATAACAAGAAGGGCCGTTTTAAGTTTAGTCTTAAGTTTCGACACGAAAAACTACAAAAACGAGAACCCAAAGGCGATGTTATGAGTGTTTTAAGATTGCATAAAAATGGAAGAAGAAATAATTATGAGTGAGGTAAAATAGCCTTAAAATATTAAAGATTTATAAGAATTTTTATTAGGGCTGATGATGATGATGAAACGAGTGAAGAAGACGATAAACCAATTAAAAGATTTAAATTTGTAGAAGATGAAGATTAGATGAAGATGCATCACTAATACACTTTAAGTTTAATTCAAGCATATCTAAAAAATATTAACTCTTATATAGCGACCTACACATTTTCAGTTTTACTATACAGTTCTTAGTGTGTGATATCATTTCGGTTCAGTTGAAACCACCTTCTAAATAGTGAAACAATGACTTGTTGCCATGAGTACCCTACTTTATCTATTTCATCATTCTCTCTATAGTTATGGCCAGTTACATGGATGCGCAATAAAACTGAAAGTGTATAGGACGTTTAAGGGAATGCAAGCTAAAAACCAAATAATAAAATTGGCTTGTGTATTTCTGCTACTTTATTGAGATAATTTAAAAATCAAATTACAATACACCTAAGAATATTTTCCTTAATTAGATAGAACTGAAGTCTCTGAAAAAAATATCTTTATTATTTCCTGCAACTACTGCAAACAACATCATTGATTTACTAATAAAAACATAACAATAAATAACATCTATTTACAATTAATATACCCATAGTAGCATTGGAGGCTTTCGGAGCCATCAAGGGATAAAAAAAACAAGCCATTTAAAGTGCTGGCAAATGAATGTTACAGATTTAAAATGACTTTTACAGCGTTCCATGTGTTTTAAGTTTCGTCAATGACTCGCAAGCGGGCATTTTCATGTTCTGGGCTTCTTGGTACAAATCGTTATTACCAAAATTGCGGGATTTCCATATCAGCGAATCTCCTGTAAAGGAAAAATTCCAAATTAATAAATCGCAACCACAAACTTGCAACGTTCAAAGCCATATAACATACATGCGAACTAATAACGAAATGATTAAATTAATCATATATTACATGATTGTTATTTATGTGCAAGAATTTATTTAATTTTTCGATTAAGTAAACTAATTTCAGCCACACAGTGTAAAATATAAAACTGCAACATTTACTGTATGATTTTTCTCTATAGCATTGATGTCTGAGATTGGATATGAACTCTTCCTCCACAGTGACTTCCAATCGTTTTACTGAGCCTTGATATTCAGAATGGAAATTCTCTTTCACATAATACGGCACTTGCAAATTATGAGTTCGTCTCAAAATGGGATATTTTCTTAAAAAATTAAATATGAAAATGTGAAAGATTTAATTAAAAATTTGTTACTTACGGGCTGTTGGTAAGACTGTAAGCGGGATCTGAAATAAAGAAACTTGAAGCCATGGATAGTAAAATAGCAATCAAAACTGGCAAAAGCTGCACAAACGCTGACATTCCTCCGTTTTGATTCTAAAACATTTTAATGATTTTTGGTTAATATTTAAAATATGTAATAAGTTACCTCTGCTCTATGTCTGTGTTCATGTTGAGTATCAGCTGCCTGTCTTTGCCATCTTCCTCCTCTTCTCACATAAACATTAGAACCAAAACCAGTTCCAAAGAACATATTGAACAGTTCTTCAGGATTAACATCAGACTCGAATGTTCTATAATGATTTGTGTTCCTGCTGACTCTTTCGTCATCTTTGCCACATAGATCATATTGCTTACGTTTTTCAACGTCAGTTAACACTGCTACAGCGTTTCCTACATAATTTGTTATATATAAATTTAGCTGCTGTGAGTGAATATAAAGTCATTTACCAACAGCTTTAAAAGCTTCATCTGCACCTGGAGCCCTATTTTTATCCGGATGTAGTTGTAAAGCGATTTTTTTATAGGATTTTTTAATTTCGCTGTCAGTGGCGTCCTTGCTTACACATAAAATTTCATAATAATCTTTACAGGCCCTACAAAGAATAAAAGAATTGGTAAATTATTGTTTAGAACTAACAGGATTGTAATATTTACCTTATTCGTTTGACTAGTGCTAACTGCTCTGATGTATATTCAGGTTTTTTGGGCGACGCATCTCTAGGCAAGGATAATTTCCTTTTTCTTGGTTGTTCGGTTTCAATGTTATCTGGCATTATTGATACACGCATTAGGAGATCTAAAGGTACAAAATTGAAATTCCAATAAAACTGTAAATGACAACAATTACTAAACCTTTAGCTTTTTGTGTAGGAAATAAATGTTCCGCTTTGTACAGGAATTTCTGGGCGTTCTTTTTATTTTTTCCCTGGATATATTTTTCCGCCACTTCGATGCATCTCAGAGCTTCATCCTTATTGCTGTCCATGATTTGTTATCGAAAAGAAACACTGAAAAACAGAAATAGGGCCAGGATTTTAATCAATTTATTAAATTTCATCCATTACCTGCACATAGGTTTTGACAGAACCAGCTGATTATCATTCTGTCGATTACACCGAGCAATACTATTGGTTAAATATTACATTGACATGACAGGTGACATTTTCAAATAAAGGTCAATAAAAGACACATCATAAAACTAAACATTTTTGTTGCCAACAATTACTAACAATGTAATGTAGTATACAACAATGATAGAAGTATTTTTATATAAAAATACAAATATACTTACTTAACGTTTACGTTAAATAAGAAAATTGAAATAATTTTTAGGCAACCAGTTATACTGTAAAGTTATTGTATGATATGACATTTTTTGGCCAGGATAGGAGTTGACATTCTTTTGAATTAATTACAAGTGATTATGAAAATATGGAGCTGAATAAAAACTAAAAAAATATAAAAATCGATATTAGCATATTATTTTAACGGTAAAAATCCAAGGTGCATGAGCAATCTTCTAAAATTAACATTAAGAGCTTTTTAAAATTAATAACAAAATTTGGACGCGTTGATTGTGAATCGAATTTAGGAGGTTTCCTATGTAACGAAAATCCAACACACAAGTAATCTATGCTCAACAATATTGTATTGTTTATTGCTGGATTGCGGTAGATGTCACTGTCAAAATTCTCTGCGTACAGTGACAACAATAAAGGATAAGTTCATTGCGGTGTTCAAATCGCAGTGATGAGTGAAATGGGGAGAGAATTTGTATCGAAATGATAAAAATTGATATTTCTTCTAAGAACCATTCTTTGGCTGAAGGTCTTGAATTATCTACGCAAACATATGGAATTTCGCTCATGTGAATTATTTATTGTGGCATAACTCAATTTTTTTTATTATCCTTATAGTATAAATATTAAAAGTTTTAGATTGCTGCAAAAACGAAAGAAAAATAAACACATATAAAATGTAAACAATAATTGAAGTTATACTGTCGAATTTCAGCTGTCAATTTCCTAAAATTCTGTCAAATACTTAAATTTGATTGGCTTTCTTAGTTTTAAACTGACGAATAGTAATAATGAATAAATTGTCTCAAAATGGACGTCGTCCAATAAAAAAGCTGACCAACACTTGTCGCCATTGTTTAATATAACGTCATTATTTATAACTTTGCATGTGGTACTGAAAAAACCGACATTGGTTGTACCTAGTGTTGTGTTGTATTAGATCGCATTGTTGAAATTCGTATAAGTGTATCTTCATCTTTTTTATAAAGTTTTACTACTGTTTCACATTTGAATGGGCCGCTGGAACAACATTGCATGTCATAATATTACATATTTTTTTGCATAGTTTGATAGTCTCCCTATCCTATATTTTTCCATCACCTGAAAGAAGTTTTAGTGCCTACCTATATCAAAATTTTTCAATTGCAGGATTAAACTTTTTGAATTCAATTGTTCAATAATTGCAGATCCGAGAAAAGTTGTTTTTCATATACAGAGTGATCCAGACTTAATCCACATAATTTTACCAGCGTGTTGTAAGTTCAAAAATAGAATAATATAATAATACAACACGAGTCTTCAAAAGAGGAATGCTGACTGTTCGCTTTTTTAAATATGTCCAAAATAAAGTGATATAAGTTTAGGAAATTCTGAAAAAATCGCGGGCGTATCAAGCTTTTTTTTGCACTTTATGCACTACCTTGTTGTAATATGTATATTTTATCAACAATTTTTTTTTGTTCAATAAAAATTACCAAATTTTATAAATGTTGTTTTAAATTTAAAAAGGATTTTCAAAGCCTAAGCCAATACTTCATTTTGTATCCAAATTATATTTTGGTACCTGAAAAGTACCTACTATATTTACAAAAGTACACAAAAGTACAATTTTCAATGAAATATTATTTAAAGTAATAGCTGCAATATGTTTAAGGAAATCTTCATAAATGTAAACAAACTTTCAGGCTATAAAAAATTAACAATAGGTATTAAGAGTTTTACGACTAGGTTTCATATCAAATTATTAAAAAAATGTATCAATTGTTGGTTTACTTTTTGTTTGGCCAAAAGTAGACTAACAATCCTAGCATTGTTGTTACCAAAATAGTTTAAATTCAAATTTCAAGAAAGATAATTTCTTGGAGAAATGCCCCTTGAAATCAATGACTTGAAAATTGACTTCAAATTATTAAAGGATCACCACAACGAACTTAAACAAATTGGTATTCTTTTAAAAGACACACAGCATATTCGGTGCTAAAGCAATTTAAAAATAAAGAAAATTTACCACCATCTAGAAAGACTAGAAGACCTTTAAAGGTGACGCGTTATATGAAAAGAGCAATTTTTAAATTAACGAAAATAAATCCATTCATTTCGTCAAAAGAAATTAAAGCATAACTTGATAGAAATTATAGTTTTAGTTCAAGTATGCGCACAATCAGAAAATTTCTTCAAAACAGTGATTTTAAAATAAGAACCCCCGCTAAGACACTGTTATTAATACACATAGGAAAGGAAGATTGGAATTTATCAAGAATTGTGGACATTACATAAACGAATGGCAATGGGTCATATTCAGTGATGAATCAAAATTTAATTTGATAAATTCAGATGGTAAATAGCAAATCAGATATCTTGATCATCATAGGCTTGATCCAAATACTACATATTATTAAGAATACAAAACATGGTGGCGGTTCCATAATGGTATGGGACTGTTTTTCTCATTTTGAAAGGGACCCTCTTTTCAAAATCGAAAGCAAGATGAACTGTTTAGATTACTTAAATATTTTGGCAGCTCAAGTGGGACCAAACATGGAAACAAATTGGAATTTTGGTGCTTTTTTTAAAAAAGGAATGTACTTATTTTCGTCGTATAAAATAAATTTACTACGGACTAGACTTGTGTCCAAGTGCAGACCGTGATGTCGACAAAAGGATTTAGGTTCATTGTCTTTTTTTTTATAACATTTAAGTTCACATTTACGAGTTTACCAAGAACATTGCTTTCGAAAAAAGGATAGGAAGTGGGATTTGTTCGGTAAGGATTTCTTCCTTGTTCAGTATTTACTTCACTGGCAGATAAACAAAATAAATTTTAAAAAAAACCCATACGCCGACATACTAGGGCTTTTCTTTTTTGTATTTTGTAGTTATGTTAACTAAATGTATTTTCTAGTAATGCCCAATCAAAAAAAGAAAATTTTAATTAGTATATGATCAATCTTAGTCTATTTCCGTCATATAAATTGAAACAGATTTCCAAAGCTATATTAGGAGATAGAAGGGTATTGGGTGCCATATTATGGATTTTGCGGGCGATTACTTACAATTAGTGTAATATACAGGGTGTAACATATCATCATGCCGTTATTTCAGGGGGTGATTTCTTGGATCATTCTAAGATAAAAAGTTCCTATTCACATGGGTCCGTAAACGCACCGTTTCCGAGATACAGAGTGTCAAAGTTTAAGAAAAAGGACATTCTTTATTTTTTAAATTCCAAACGGCTTAAGATTTCTTAACCAAATTTCGTATATGAGTTTAACATATCGGTAGGCTTAATTCAAAAAATTACCAGCTTTAACCATTCACCAGAGGCAGAGGTACGATTGTCCTTTTTTTCATTCAAAATTGTAATAAAATGTGACACCCATATCTCCGCCATTGGTGAATGGTTAAAGCTGGTAATTTTTTGAATTAAGCCTACGGATATGTTAAACTCATATACGAAATTTGGTTAAGAAATCTTAAGCCGTTTGGAATTTAAAAAATAAAGAATGTCCTTTTTCTTAAACTTTGACCCTCTGTATCTCGGAAACGGTGCGTTTGCGGACCCATGTGAATAGGAACTTTTTATCTTAGAATGATCCAAGAAATCACCCCCTGAAATAACGGCATGATGATATGTTACACCCTGTATTTAAAAAAAATTGTTTTGAAGTTTTTATTTTTATAGGGTGACCTCATATATGTATATCAAAGCCGAGTACACTTAAAGATATAATAAGTTTTTTATACAGGGTGTTTCGAAAATATGGTTACCGTGATATATGTTATTAGGAATATATTTTCGAAAAAAAGTTTAAGATAAAATTTATACGATATTAATCGATGAATTCGATGATGATCTTCGATTTGACCTTGATATTGAATTTCAAGGTCATTTAAAGGTCAACTTGGTTTTTTTAAATGGAAAACTAAATTTTTGATTCTAGAAATAGAAAGTACAGTAAATTTTATATTTGGAAAAGTTTTTCGATAATTACAAAAGTGACTTAGTATTTATGGTTTATTGGTATTGAAAAATGATACATATTCAAAGTCAAATTCAATGTTATTAAAGATCGGATTTTTTTTCGAATTTTTTCAATTTCCGGAAATTTTGATTACGATATTAATTAATGTCTTATAATTTAAAAAAATTAAATGCAAATAATTCAAAGCAGTTGTCCACAGGAATACAGTGAAGTCTGGATACCACAGAATATAGTATAATAATAGTACAGAAGCTACACTGGAAAAAACAATTTACGGCGTCTATTTTATTGCCACCATACCAGTCTCCAGTATAATAAAATGAAAATTTGTTTCTCAATGTATACATATAGTGATAGGTCGTCGTTCTCTATCTCGTTTCGAAATTTGTATCAGTGTAATAGCCGTCACTCAGAGCAATCCAAGTCACCTTCTTCTTCTTTCGGTTTGCAATGGCTACTTACCTTCCATATTGTAGCGTCTGTATCTAACTTCGTAATAAAGAATACCACAATTTTGCTATGGGAAAGTCGATAATTGATAATAAAACGCTTTCTAACTAGAAATCTGTTGCAAAAATAATAATCTTACACTTGCTACGCGGGAACATAAACATAAGATCAAAAGATATAAGTCATAATTCTGCTTCCTTTCCTTTTTCTCTTTATCGTCGGCAGGTGGCTCTATACTCCACAAAGTCACTCATTTTGAACGCATTATGTCAAATGTGATTGTCAGTTCTGTGGCCATAGTAAAGTGGAAGAAGAAAAAGAAGAAGACGAATGTCACTTCTGTATTATTATATGTTCTGTGCAAATACTGTTGTCGATAAAATTGAAAATTGCTTACATTACTTGTAGCCAAATGGTAACACTAATCGTTTAAGGGTTAAAATTAAGTAAAATAAAAATGAAGCCAATGATCAATTATAGTGCGAACGAGTGTCGTATTTGGTGATTGTACGGGGTTCATGGTGAAAATTTGATTCACACAGTGTCGTAGAATCGGTATCAAAAGCATGTCAGGCCGTAATCGTCCAATGCCACACAAAAATTTTTCAACGATATTTTCGAAATTGCAAGGCGCTTTTTCGGACGTGGTGACCCATCCAAAACTCACCACCGACAAACGGACCTTGGACAAGACATGGAAATTGATGGACAAAGTAGTGAAATTGTGCCAACACCAGAGAATGAATTTGAAAAATTCACCCCCATTCATTCTGGACATTTTGCCAGACACCTACCAGAGACTGCGAATTATTTACGGAAAATACGAGGACAACATGTCAATGTTATACAGTATCGAGTATTTCAATGTGTTTATTATAAATTTGATGCGGAAGTGCAAACAGGCCATTAAACTGTTCAAAGAGGGTAAAGATAAAATGTTTGATGAAAACTCACATTACAGAAGGAACTTGACCAAATTGAGTTTAGTATTTAGTCATATGTTAAGTGAACTTAAAGCTCTCTTTCCCAACGGATGGTTTGCTGGGGATCAGTTTCGCATTACTAAATCCGATGCAGCTGAATTTTGGAAGAACAACTTTGGCAATAGGTAAGATCTCTAACATACTTGACCTTCATTAAAGTTCGGGAATTAGTAATTTGATGATAAATTTTTAGAAGAAAATGCGTTACATTATCTCTAATAAAACATTGCAAACAGCATAAGTATTTTTAATGATTAATTTCTTTAAAATAAGACATAATCCAAATTCTCCCGTCAAAGATAAGATAAATTGAGATACTTGAAAAGTGTGTCCTGTAAAACAACAATCACCTTGAAACCTGTGCAATTAACCTCATGCACCAACCACTTAAAAACTAGTTGACTACTACCTATCGCATGTGTAGGCTTGTTTAACAATTGTTTGTCAAAGCCCCTGTAACGCCTACACAAAAACCTACTGAGTGATTGTTCTTTTTACAAGAATTAATCGAATTTAAGGGCGTTCTTTAGGCGGATTTATCAACAAAAGAAAAATTATCGAGCATGAAAAGATACGGTGTGAAATCTCCTAAAACGTAAACACGAAATCGATAAATAAACCGCGTTTGACGTAAAACGTTCTCTTAATATTTCACCTCCTTTTAGCGAAAAACGTTTTGCACGTATTCGAATTGCCCTTGGATATTAGGAAATTGCACTGCAACGTGTTTAATTCGGGAATCGTCATTTTCATCACTTCCTGAATATGCTTGTTTTTGTTGCTTCTTCTTTGGAAAACTTTGACCCTTTGAAAAACATAACTGTTTAAATGTCGTCCAATCTATTGATAGCAGAAAATTAATCAATTTATTTTCTGCTTTGGGAGGTTTGGTTTCGTGGAAAATTAGACTCATTCATTAACGAGTGTAAAAACGAAACTTACTAATGAACGTCATAAATAAAATTGAGAAAGGCGTCACGAATGATAGAGAGAAATTGATGATTGATTTAATGCGGGTCCCACTTAAATAGGTCCACACGTACAGGGTGGCTTCAATAATTACATTTCTTGAAAGTTGCTTCAACTGCAATTAGTTGAACGTAGTTAGAGAAAACTGAGGGAGTTGTTTACCTTCAATATACGAGGATGGGTTTCATAGTTTTAGCCCTGTTCTATAAAGTTGCGTTCAGTTCAACTAAACAAGCAATAACAAGTTCTATACGAGTCTTCCCGTATATTGTTATTCATTGCTTTTTACAATTAGAAAATTACTTTTTCTTTTCCTCTTAGATAGAGCAAAGTGTCGGTCTATAATAGTACTTAGGTAGTCATTTAAAGTCACTAGGACATAAATCAGATGTTTTTACTGGCCAGTAATATACATAGTTTATAAACGACGGTAGTTTTATCTGTTCAAGCATACACGCAGTTAAAGTTAAGAAACTTTTTTTCCTTAATATCGTAAACCTTTAAAACGGTATTCATTGTTCCATATTTTTCTCCAATTTCGGAACGAGGGCGTACGCCACGATAAATAGATTATTAAGGTTTTATTAATGACTCAGAGAACTAAAAATAGCTACCGCATTTATCAATTTTCCCTTTTTGGTCGAGGGCCAAATCTGCCCTTGTAGTAATCGTATTATACGTGCCGACCTTCCCGAATGTCGTCCGATCGATAATTCATTCATGAATTCGCTAGTGTAACTTCTACCGCTTAATTTGTAATTCTGTATAAGGGACGTTTCAATCTCTCTCGGAACTGTTCCAGACCAATGAAACATACATAAAGGTCTGATTACATATATTTTCTCAATAGTTATATAAAAGAATATGTACACTATCGTTTAGTTCTGGACACTATTTAGAATAATGTTTTTATTATTGTTCCAGCACCCTGGTTCCATGGAAAATTTTCCGCCAGGAATTGAACAACGTACACCCAATCAGTTCCGGCCTGGAGGCGATGGCTTTGAAATCGACGATCGACCTCACTTGTAACGATTACATATCTAATTTTGAATTCGACGTGTTCACAAGGTAAGGAAGGATATTAGTTTCTCCGATTGGAGATAATGGAGAATAAAAGCGTGAAGCGCCCATTTACGTGACATGTAAATTCATGTATGTATGTACATAGTTGTGACTCGCAACTTGCGAGAACCTATAAAAAGAAGTTATGAATATTTAAATCACGAATGAATATTTCAATTGAAAGATTGTGTAAAATTTATGCCTGGGCATAACTAAATGGCGTTGGGCAACCGGATAGACAACGTAATGGTCCGAACTTCCTCTGGCACTCTCCAAAATAACAAAATCGATATTTTCACTGGCATTTTTTTCTCTCAACAAACAGAATTTTAGATATGATGAAACGTTGACACCGAGCTATTTTCACATCACCGGAAGTTCTCGGGTCACGAATATTTCATAAATTTTTACTGCGTCTCTCCACACCATTAATTTTCGGAAAACTTGTCATTGGCTTGAACTATTTGAACAATTTCCTAGGTTATTCCAACCCTGGACAACGTTGTTACGTAATTGGCAAATACTGGCCGTGACACATCCGGGCTATGTGGCGTTTTTGACCTATGACGAAGTCAAGGCCAGGCTACAAAGATATATTGGCAAAGCTGGTTCCTACGTCTTTAGATTGTCATGCACGCGACTCGGTCAATGGGCAATTGGCTATGTGACCCCCGATGGAGAAATTTTACAAACAATACCCCAAAACAAAAGTCTGATTCAAGCCCTTTTGGACGGCTACCGAGAAGGATTGTCAGTAGAAATCTGATAAATGGCCAATTTAACCATTAAATTATCGATTTATAGTTATCTGTATCCAGACGGTAGATCGAATAATCCGGATTTGGCGTGGGCCGTGCAACCGAGTCAAGAAGATCACATTGCAGTAACACAGGAACAATACGAACTCTATTGCGAAATGGGCAGTACCTTTCAATTATGTAAAATTTGTGCGGAAAATGATAAAGACGTTCGAATAGAGCCCTGTGGGCATTTACTATGCACTCCTTGTTTAATGCTTTGGCAGGCAGTAAGTAGTTCTATCCTTTATATTTATTAATGCAGTTTAATAAAATGTGTCTTCTTAAGGGTTCGGAAGGTCAGGGAAGTCAAGGATGTCCCTTTTGTCGAGCGGAAATCAAAGGCACAGAACAGATAGTTGTCGATCCGTTCGATCCGAAAAAGTCACACAATCGGAAAAATCTACCAACGTTTTCACAAAATATTTCAAATTTGGACGACGAGGAAGACATTGAGGTATCGAACAACGAAGCTAATCATTCGAATAACTATTCAGAATAGCAAATCATCACTTTTTTTTCGTTACTGCTGTACTGTTTTTTGCAGAGGCTTTTCATGTTGTTGAAGCTTTTACTTGCATGCACGAAAAAATATGAGATACTCAGTTTTGCATGCACCCGGTATAATACCGTGTTATTGTTGATAAAAACCATTCATTTCGTTTGCGCTTCTTTATGTATATATGTGTTAGTTACGTCTTGCAAATGTCCGTTCTAGTGTAGCAGCAAGGCAAAATCAGTCAGATTGTTATATGCCAGTGATGAAATCTGTGTTTAACAACGGCCATAATGTAATTAATGTAAAAAACTAAGTATTTGTAAGAATTCTTCGTACAAACCATCATAATTGTAAATGTTTATATTTTATTTGGAAGGTATAATGGTTATTTATTAATTTAAACTTAAGAGAGTATTAAAAAAGTATTCACACAAATGTAATCATAATTAATTTATTTATTTTCAATAAAAATTGTGATTTTCACGTACAATTGAAAACGTTATTGTACAATTCATCGTCATCATCATCACGAATGATTCATCAATGCATGTGCCCTTAGAGCAGTTAAGAATCCAAAGAGGAATTCGACGTTCGTTTGCACCCAATTTTTGGTTTTTTTCTTATATGTTGCAAATGCTTTGCTTTATGTACGTTAGGTAAGTGTAGAAAAGCTACGTACTCGAATCAATTTCTCCTTTTACAATTGGTTTTTTTTTCTCTTAGGATGGAGGCGAATCTTGGAATTGTGCAGGCAGTAGTTTACATGCCTTAGCATTGAAGCCAAGAACAGAAATATCGGTGAGGGGTTTTCATCAAATTTATATTTACGTTGATTTTGTGTTTTTCTTCTAGCATTCGTCAAGTCCAATGATATCTCCAGGAAGTAGTCCACGATTTCTACGTCGCAATCCAGTGGGTAACATTTCCGTACCGGCCACAGTTCCTCCGCCTCTTCCGCCGAGAAAAAGTTCTCCAACTCAAGACATTTGTCCTGCTTCGTCGTCATCATCGTCATCGTTCTCTTCCTTTCAGGGTTTACGTAATGGTAACAGCAATACGCAATGCCTAAGCGACGCACAATCACAATCGGCAACAAATCTGAGCAGCAGCCAGGGTTTAGAGGTTCAGTCTTTGCCAAAAAGTACCTCAATGTTGGAGATGCGTATTCCCGAAGAAGAAGATAGGGTTGAAATTAGTACTCCTGAAACCATTGTTGGTTTATTGGTGGCCAATTGTGACACAAACGTGATCGATACGTGCCGGACTCCACCAAGGCATTTGAGTTGTCCGTCGAATCGGGCTCCGCCAAAGGTGGTGCCTCCAAAATCAAATACCACACCTAATATTAGTAAACCCTATGAGAACATGGACGTTGGACAATTGCCTCCTAAAACGATGAAACGGGTAAATCCACTGGAACGGGAAACAAATGTGGCTTACGAGAACATTAACATTGATTATATAAGGAAGTTGGTTGGCGAAGGGTATTCACGCGACTCTGTAATTAGGGCTTTAGGTATATCCAGAAATAATGTGGATATGGCTTGTGATATTTTACATGAATTTGGTACAAAATTAGGATAGCAAGCGAACCCGACTTATTTTTTTAAATTAATTTATAACTTTGAGTAATTTTCAATTGGAGCAAAGGTCTTTTTTACATTTAAATACGAGGAATCAATGTTGCAAGACTTATAGATCATCTTGTACATATTATTGTGTTATTTCGTGAAAGTTATATATTTTTTACCTGTCAAAAATAGAGAGGAGCAACGTTACATGGGATATAATACAACCTATAACTGTTTTTAACAATTTTTATTCTAAAATGGAAGCAAATATTTTTAGATTTAGTGATGATAGTGACATTTTCTCATCACTATTTGTACCGAATTGACACTAAATGGATGTGTTTATTTAGAATCTACGATTTTCTAGTGACGATAATTTATTTTTTGTTTGGCACAAATTTTTAGGGAAAGTAAGCAAATTAGGATTTTTAGCAGTCGTCACTAGTTTTACCTCAATTTACGTCTAGTTTGTTTGCATTAGTCGTATTTTTCACTTTGTTTTTGTGAATCCCATGCCAAATTTTTGTAAATAGGCAAATTGTAAATAATTTTAATCAAATTGATGGTAATAAAAATATTCGTTAATGTGATGAAGACAAAATACATGTATTATTTAATAAAATTTAATCAACTTCAACAAACAACAATTAACAATTTTCTTCTGAGCTAAGTACAAGTGGAACTGAAAAAATATCTTTTAAAATTTCCATATGCTAAACACACACATCTTCGCAAATCACTCTATACAGAAATACAAAGCATTAATGAGTTACTGTTGCACTCAGAATCGCGTTGTATTTTACATCTAAAAATGAATTTAGAACAGTTGGAACACAGCTGCGCAAGCTAAACTTATATAGGCAGGAAGATTATATTTTTCCTCTAAAAAACAAATATATATCAAAAGCATATTTTAAGAAACCTAAAAGACATGCCTGTCATGATGGCTGATTTTTTCGGCGAAATCCAACCGAGAGACCTTTGCACTGCTATCTTCCACTTTGTGTATCCTGTATCTCTTTCTAATATGTATACTCATCATTAAAACAGTCACTTCAATTGATGTAGGTAAAAACGTATCACTAGGAACCAATTCTCGTTCTTCGGCGTTTATATCCCAAACATCAATGCCTTTGGCCATTGCTGCTCCCAAAGCAGTAGTGTTGAATTAAAACTTTTCTTTAACAACTTTTTTTGAAGTAGTTTTTAATATACATTGTTACCGGTTTTGTATAAAAGGAAACACCCGCTTCTGTATGTATTTTTGGCCATACCTTCTCGGAAACAGCTTTGACCTAAAAGAGCTGATTGCTGATTACCTAGAATCTAAAAGATCATTGCTATTTTACAGGATTTAAAGGGGAAATCAAATTATTATACCCCTGATATAGTAACGTTGCTAAGAGGCCATTCATCGCTAATTTTGCAAGTTTGGACAAACTTAATGGTTTAATAGAGTATCTGAAAAAAAAGTACAAAACCGAGTTCTCTAAACAATACTTTAATCAATAAACTGACAAAAACTACCACAATTATTAATGTTCATTCACTGGAACTTCATCTTTGTTGGCATTATCAACAAAATGTGCTTTCTGTTATACACGCTGCTCTGAAATCAAGAAAATATTTAATGTTTATCAACGTGCCATTTCATACTCATTTTTCAGCAGCCCTTTGGTGTTTGCTTGAGCTGTGAAAAATCTACTTTCGTAATGGATATAGTTCTTTTTTATGAATTTCATGAAGCAAAAGGCAATTTAATCAGGGACGTATTTCAAAGAATTCAAGATACTTTCAAAATATAAGGCTGCTTGTGATCTTTATCAACGTGACTTAATTTCTATTTTTAGACCACACGTTTTCTGGAACGAATTGAGTAGAGTTCATGAAATTTTGAAAATTGTAATGACTTTTCAATTTGAAATTATCTAACATATTGCAATTTTGGTGCTTTTTAGAATGGCCTTATCAGTAACCGTAAAATTCCCCCGATCAATGTTTTAACACGTTAAGCGCCCTGAGACATAATGTGGATATCACACCTTATAAAGATCTTTGGACCTCGAGACACAATTACTGCAGCGCTTTGCAACCAGATTCATTACGTGACTGCGAATAATTCAATCCGCGAAAACGAATTTCAACAAGCGCCATGATGATTCGTTAAAAACAGTTTGCAAACTGTCACATGATCATTTTCTCGCAATTTCATTGGATCTGACTGAGTTTAGACGTCTATTGGAACAGACCTAAGAGTTATCGCAAGGACTGACATGGCTTTATGGTTTATTTTGCCGCGTGATATAAACACAGGACCTCGAAAACAAAATTGAAACATAAAAATAATTTTAAATTTTACATGAGAATAAATAATAGAGTAATGATTGAAGTGTATCGCTCTCTACTAAAATTCGGCTTCATTACTTTCTTCCATCAGTATACATATGTATACATACATATATGTATGTCAATCTGTAGGCATCTGATTAATGACAATAGATGAAAACGGTTTTGATAATCTTTCAATGATCGATCCACTATTTCACCATTTGGTGAAACGGGTACTTCAATTATTATTGATCGCACTGTACCCATATACCTATAACAAAAAAAATATGTTTTTCAAAGAGAAATTAATTGGGTATCTGGGATCAGAATTTTGCTTATGCGGTGGCATTTAACGTGATAAACAGAAACACCTTATACCTACTATAACGAAATTAATGAATGGCACCAAGAGGTCATTTTAATGATTAAGAAGCATTTCTGCTGGAGAAAGGGACGCCCGCATAGGCTATTAGCCATTCAACCAGCAGGCTTCTATGATATATCCCCGTAATAGTAGAATTGACACTCGAGAAATCATTATTTTCAAAAAATCCGGCATAGGAGATCAAGACAAGATTATAACTGATTTTCGGAGATTGCTTTTTTCATATCCTTAAAATTGTTTAGTTCTTATTGTTTTGCTGGAAAAAAATTATCTAAACTTGATGGAAAAGGCTTTCTAGATTCAGATAAGATATAAATCGAACTGATAAATCATCCCATTCATTCTCCGATTTCAGTCAACAACTAGATCTTCACACATATACCAGCAAAGAATTTACAAAATAATGGCCTCATCGAATAGTGTTGTAGAGGATGCTAAATATTTTGAGCCATCTTCGTTTACAAGTGATTCGGCTCCATTAGTAGTACCAAATTCCACTGTGGTACATAAGGATTCGATGACAGGAAAGTACTCTAAAAACACTCAAAGAAATAGTATTCGAATCATTAGATTTTAACAGAAAGAGTAAGGTTTGTCGAACGGACACATTTGAATCTGGAGGATCTTGAATATAACCGTGACAGACCTGATCCAGGAAGAATTATTATTTTCAACCAAGAATATTTTGACACGAATTCTCAACGTATGGGATCTAGACGAGATGTTAATGAAATTATAATGTGTTTCCAACGTTTGGGATTTAATATTGACGAAAAAGACGTTCAGTCTGATTTGACTGTTAAAGGAATCACTGATAAAATCGATTCAGGTTGAAAGAAGTACTTCGATTGGAGGAGAGAAAATCAATTAAATTTTTTTAGTATTAAACGATAAAAAGAGCTTAAATGAGACCAATAGTTTGATCATTTTTGTTATGACCCATGGTGGAACTAATGAAAAATTGCATGCCAAAGATGAAGTATTTAAGTGCAGCGATATATGGAAAAAATTCAATAAATGTGAGGAATTGAAGGGAAAACCAAAAATGATTGTTTTCCAGGTATTTAGGACAATCTTTTAAAGCCAATCAGGAACTCTGAAAATTAATTTTAGGCTTGTAAAGGACAGAATTATAGTAAAACTGAAGGCAGTGACACTATTACTGATGTAGTAGATTTCGACGCGTTCAAAATCAATCAATTAGGACCCGATATGCTAATCTTCTATTCAACTTTAGAAAGTAATATTGTGTCTCTCGATGGTGCCTTCTTAATCTAAATATAACAATTTCCAGACAATTATTCTTATAGAAACGAATATTCGGGTACCTGGTTCATTCAGGAATTATGCAAAAACTTTCTGTCTTACGGAAAACGAGACGACGTTCTCAGCATAGTAACCAGAATTATAAAGTGCGTTTGTGGTAATTACTATCACCACGACAAAAATGAGAGTGAAGATTTTCAAAAACAAATGCCGGTGTTTGTGTCAACTTTGACTAAGAAATTTTTCTTGAATCGAAACAAGGACAGACATCTTCTTTTGGAGACTAACAAACATATGGCCGATTTTTCTCATCAGCTAGAGGAACTATTAAGAACAATTAAGAAAAATAAGTTACCCCAGAAGAAAATCAATGAATTCTTTGAGCATTATTTCTGACAAATACCTTAGTACACGTGTGGTATTCAATAATTATGATTGTTACGTTCAAGTGTTAACAGGGAAAGAAAGATACTATGTGTCCATAAAATGAGCGGTGTTGATTACCAATTTCCTGTAAATGATCATGATGATAGTATGTTTAAGAACTGAAATTGCATCATTGTTATTGTTAGTTTGAGAATTGGATTTAAATACAATAAAAAAAGACTGAATATATTATATTTAAAATATTATTGATTCCATTAAGAAAAATATAAATCCAGTTGGAGAAGATTTTGACATTGAATATGGGACATTCCATGCCAACTCAAACAGCAGGGAATTTTAAAAGGCCTAAATTCGTTTAATTAAATTTTGTTCTCTCTATTCAACCCAATATTGATTTTTTTTTAATTTCAGTGAAGGATTGATTTTGAGATTTAAAAATTTCCTGCTATCTGAGTTGGCATGGAATGTTCCATTGTGTATTTGTGGTTTTCATTACTACGAGAACTGCCTCTGTGCAAACTGATGACATTTTGTTAAATATTAATTCAATAGGTGAAAATTAAACAAAAAACTTAATACAATTGTATTAGCGATTTAAATAGATTCGAAAAATCGATTATCACAAATCCACTCAACAGCAAAAAATTTGAACACTTATTTTTTTGTTATACTTTAATACTATTTGATAAAAATAAATTGATCTTTTTACAGCACATACTTCTTTAATTCATTTATTTCATACATTTTAATGAAGATTTAGACAAAAATTCAATTGTTATTGTGTTGATTTTTTAAATTTTTACAACAATTTCAAAACTGTGTAGTCATGTTTCTTTTCTTTTTTTCTAATTTTTTTTGAGGAGGCAACATTCAATATTGAAAACAGTGTGTGATACATCGCTTTCATGGGAAAAAGATAAATTGTCAAATATTGTGTTATAGATTCGAAATATTACATTTTTAAGATTAGATGTCGTTCAACTTTCCAATGATGACAAATACAATTTCGTATTTATATTTTGTAAACTCTTCTGTTTTACTTCTTGCAACCTGTACTGCAATGAAGTAGGATCAAGTGCATATTCAATAGTCGAAATGCAATATTTATTATTTAAAATAGGGCTTGAAACTAATGTTTTTTGTTCTGCGTTCACTTATGTTTGATTTGTCACGTTTATGAATGTGATAAGTACATTACGATTACATTTTACATTTCATATCAAAGATGGTAATCTTGTTCAAATTTGCCCCAGTATTTTAAATACTGTAATGCCTAGTTTAGTTGTTACCTGTTTACATTTATCCCGACAGGTCAAGGGTAAAAGTAAACACGACGCATATAGTTGAAACGATGAGTGATTACCCGTGTGTCATCACTTAAACATCATCAATTTCATATGAATCAAATCGAAAATACAGGGTAAAAAAAGTTTGTAACTTTTAGTCGTGGCTATTGCCTTGTCTCAGGAGATTAATAATATTGAAAATTTAGTTCACTATCCTGTGCCGTAGGCTCTAAAGGGTCACCATTCCTCTTCAAAATATTTAATTAAATTAAGCACACATTGCTGCACTTGAGTGAATAGAATTTTTCCAGGTTTTACTAAAAGTAAACCGACCAAACTTTAGCTACTCTTTTATGTCATACAAATTAAAACGCTACTAATACACAAATAACTCTGAAAAGAACTAATCCTACTCTATTAGATAAGTCTTTTGAATGGAACCTTTAGGAAAAACGCTGAAAAATATGTTATTTTCCTTAATAATCACTAAAAATACCCGTAATGACGTGATACTATCACTATTGATTATAATCAATAAATAATTATTGATTAGATTAAAAATCTATTTAGGTTTTACATTTTTTATAGTGTTGTCTTTTTTTGATAATTAGACTTTTGAAACAACATATTACTTAACTTAAAAGACATGACTTTTTAATATTTTTGTCTTTTTCTTACATATATGAAATAATAAAAGGATAATACAGGGCATGTTTTCACTGTAACTGGAAAATGGTGAAGTACGGGTAATCACTAGCCGTTTTACCTGTATAAATATTAAGTTGAGTTTACATTACGTGTTTTATTATACTATAACCTCTCATACGATAAGTCAGTCGTGACTTTCATAAAAAACTATTTTGCTTTCTGTAAGAAAAACGAGTATCTAATTTTATATTTAAATTTTGAAAATCATAAAATGGTACTTGAAATTTGAAAATGTTAATATCGTCTCCATTTACTCCAACTGACTCTAAATATTAAAAGATACAGATAGCAGCATAGAATAAAAAATGTTCAGTTTTTGGCAATCCATGGTTTTCCCGTGGACACTTCATTCATGGATCTTTATTTCGTGATTTATTTACTGTTTACATTTCTTTTTAATTTTTTGTTCAATAAAATACTGTTACAAATTAAATAAAGTGAAATAGTACATATTATGTGAGAAAACCCGAGAATTCAAATGTCTGGTTCCTTTTTGCTGTTCAATGTACACAATTTTCGATCAAAATGCATAAAAAAATACCAAAATAATACCGATAATAAAACGGTTTGAATTCCAATAGAGAGTGTGATATTTTTTTATTTATTTTTATCGCAACATTTTATAAATAATAATGCGACATCAATTATTCGAACTAAAAAATGTATTAAACATATTTTTTTTTAGTAAAATACGGTTAAATTCGGTTAAAATATACAGTTAAATCTTAACCAAATGCAAAATAGGTGTTATTCGTATTATTCTGCAAATGACACGGTGGTTAGAACAATTCAGGTTGATTTCAAATGTTTTCATGAATCAAACATTAGAATTCATTCATCATTTTAAGTAAATTAGAAAATAATACAAAAACAATGATAAAAGCCGATAATATAAGCATTTGGATCATTTTATTAGGAAATATCCATAAATTTAAACGAAACGAGATAAATTTTATGGATGTAGGATCAAAATCGAATTTAATTTGTTCGAAAAATTGCGAAAAAATGACATCTAAATCAAATGATAAGATATAAAGTATGTCATGTTTTGTCCATTTTTCATGCTTTCATTGGAACAAATTATAGTTTGAGATTTTTAAAAAGGAAAAAATTGAATTATTTAAAAACAATACGCAAGTACAAGCAGTTTTTTGTAATTGAATTGAATCAACCAAAGGATATTAATAATTATTATTATATCGAGGCAGTTCAAAAATTTGCGTCACTCATGTATGGAATGAAAAATTGTAAAAATGTAAAATGATTTGTTTACTTTTCAATGAACGAGAAGCTTATGAGAAAAATTTCAATTGTCCGATACGATTCTTCCACGTTGGAGATCGTATTAATAAAAAATACTTTGTATCATATACATATGTATGTTGCTTTAATCTGGTAGAATGCCGCTGAAAAGCAATGTGTTCAATTTTCACCAGAACAATGTGGTTGGATCAAAAACAATAAAAATCAATTTAAACCACTTTGATTCAAAGGTGATCTAACACCATTATCAATGGATAAAATTACAGTAGATTATAGCAATATCAATGATGAAAATAAATTGTATTTAAACTCTGATGACTATGAACTTGGGACTAATGATTATAATGATTAAACCATATGTTGTTGCAATGTTTTTAATTGAGTGTATTAGGTAGCAATTTTATATTTTAATATGTTCATAATAACAATTGAATTGGTGAGTGGAAAAACAATACAACTCCATAGGACATTTGTGATAGTTATATCGTTTTTCCACTCACCAATTCAATTATAATTGAAGACATAAGTAGATAAAGGTGTCATGTCACATTCTGAATTTTTTGAGTAAATTGACATTAAAGTTTTTACATAACGTGTAAAATATGAGCGATATGATACATTTAGTATCTAAAATTTCCCAGGAGACAATGAAACTAGAGAATTTCTTTTAACTGAGAGTTAAATCTATACATGGGGTATTCAAAAACGATATTACATTATTTTTTAGAAAAATGTGACATGACACCTTGATTCATTTCTGTCTTCAATTATATTATTTATAATAAAGACCATTTGACATAGTATGAAATTTGTAGTTAAATTTTGCTTCAAATTTTGAATATAGGGATGGATCATGTACCTTGGAGTCAAATTTCTTTAACACTTGAATTTTCAAAAGTTTTTGATTTAAAGTTCGACGTAGAAGTACAGTGGTATTAAAAAAAAAACGCATACACCGACTAGAGAGAGAAGTTCGACAATCATATGTAATTTAAATATGATGGTGTATGCGTTTTTTTTTTTGAATACCACTGTATATATATGTAACAAAACGTTGATTTTTCTATCAAAGAAGGATTTGTTGATCAAAAATTAGTTTATCTACAGTATAAATTTTGAAGTTGAAAAAAAAAATGCATTTTAATCTGAAGTACAAGCGGGTATTGTACCTTGGTCCAGCGGTCAAATTTCTTAGATGCAATTGCTACGTAAATAAATGCGCTAAAACTTTCAAACAAATATTAATGTACCTACTTACTTCTAGAAATATATTGAAGCTACCCTAAATACATACATGTATATTGAATAAATGGACGATTTAATTGGAAGGAAAAAATTTACTTTATACACCTTGAAATTAATAATTAAAATGAATTTTTGAAGAATGAATATTTTTTGACGGTACTTGCATAGATCGACATCTATCGAAATAAACGCTCAACAAATAACAAGGTAAAGTATATTTCTTGGATCACTGATAAAATATTGAAAATTGGCCAATGTACAAACGGACCAAGGTACATGACCTTGCCCTAAATGTTATGATTTTTTATAGACCGTTTGACACTGTATGAAATTTTTGATTAATTTTTATTTTCTGTTTCTTGGTTCACAAAAAAAAGTGTGGTATTTCTATTGCTATTTTAGATCGATTTTGGACTTTGCAATAGCGGATCTTTACCGCGACAAACATAGTTAGCTAACATTGTTCACTAACATCCTTTAGCCAAAACTCTGTTTGAAATAACATATTATTTCAAGAAGTTTCATATTATTTCAAACAGAATTTTGGCGAACGATATTAGTGAACATTGTTATCTAACTATGTTCGATCTAGTATAAGTGTGTCTACAATGGTGCGAATTTTGAAATGTTCTAAAAGAAACATCATCTATTTGTATAATAATACCAAATACTGGGAGTGTAAACCTGCGACAAATAATAGAAATCTTATAAATAATTGCTTCATATTAAAAAGCAAAATAATAAAATTACCCGATTTTTAAAATCTTGAAAATTTAAGTTAGTAATTCCAGGACCGCATTAAAAAAAACAATAATAAAAATCTTATGTCAAATTTGACACAAAAACGTGTATCATACGAACAATTTTTTTTAATAATAAATTTAGTTACAAATTTAAAAATAAAATACCGTGTTAAACAGCTTTAACATTATAGCTGCTTTCGTTTGCTCCTATGATTAATAATCATAATCCAAATAACTCACATTTTATTGGTGCCAGAGACAACTAAGTAGTTAACTGTCTCTTAGTTGTTTCTATTGGTGCATTTCAAAAATTCCATATTTCGATTGGTCTAGAATGGATCATGATCAGGGAATCTATCAGTGAACAAAAGCAGCCTATAATGTTGTATTTTATGTAATAATAAAATTGAAAAGTATTATATTAACTGTAACAAAATTTGTGAAGTAGGTATCCTTTGTTTTACTATTTTTTTTAATAATTTATTTATACAGGATGAGCCATAATTAGGGTTACGAAATTCAGCAGTGGCTTCTTTGATCGAAAATAGTGTTAGTTTTTTATTGAAATCAGAATCTCGAAATGCTTCTTTACAAAAACACAGGGTGTTAATAATTAATTAAAAAATTGAAATTATTTTATTTTTAAAAATGCTATTCTAAACGATTTGGAATTATCGAGTTGAGAGGTCCAATGCAATAACGTGACACTTTTATGAAAAAATGAGGCAATGGGATATTCTTAGTCAGTATAAAATAAATAAAATAGCTTTGCTCCAACAGGATAAGAGAACTGTTCTAAAACTTCATAGGGGATAGTGGTTTTTGAGTTATCGTTCCAGAGTTTTTAAACCCTGGTGTGATCACGATTCATGCAATAGGTCATTGTGCCTTTGGATTTTTTAATTACCACATAATCTATTTTGTGGTCAAGTACGACTTCATACATATCAGAAATATTGAAAATTTACTATAACCATTGACTTGACTTAAAAATTAAGACATAGTTCAGCACTAATGAAAAACCAATTCTAGATCAGGTCTATTTCACGTAACACCTTATTAAGTGATATATGGTGTATCTGTTGAAACAAAGTTGTTGTTATTATTGTTAATTTTTAAATTTTAACTTATGATTAAGGCGTCACCTATTGACATTTAGTTCAATCATTAGTTGTCACTAATAGAGGGATCTGGAACTATCGATACTGGCTATATTCGATAATTATCGATAATTTTCAGTAGTGGTAGAAACTTATTTTTAATTGGTATTGTCACGATACCCCATCGCCAAATCATCACTTTGCCACTATCGGCAAAACGACATTCCTTTGTATCTTTTTACAATCAAAAACACCTTTGTTTATAATAATCAAAGTAATTCGACACGTGGTTCCTCGGAAATACAGGAGTAACGATAGGATAAGAATGACCCCGGGACCTCGCGCGAACTATGACTAATACAGTTAACATACTCGTGCAAGATTAAGGTCACCTAACCAATGCAAGACACTTTCCAAGAAAACTACTAACAAAAAATATTTGATTAGGACTCCACCTGTCGATTATCAAAAATTATGAAAATAACTAAATCCATTATAGAGGAAAGGTATAAATATAAATATATTTCTAGATATTTTTCCAGAAAAAATTACGCTACTGCTTCTTGTGGAACATAAAAATCATTTTTGACATTCTTATTCAGTTTAGATAAAAATGGCATTTTGACATTTTATTGTCGAAGGCATTGTTTACAAGCAAAAAAAAATAAAAACCATATACTTACGTGCATTTCGCCGATTTATTTCAAAAATATAATAGGTTTATAGTTATTATATAAATTAACACTATTTTCGATTAAACAGTCCACTGCTGAAGTATGTAACACTAAGTATAACTCATCCTGCATATTAATTATAAAATTCAAAACAATAATAAATTAATATTCATAAATATGAAAAGAAAAATATTATTTTAATTTATTTCGCGGATTAATGTACACCTAATTCTGTTTTTACACGATAGATTGATTGCCGAAAAATACGTGCAAAAAAAGAAACATTGCATCTATGGAAAAACAGAACATTGATTTCAGTCGTAAGAAGTTAGCAAAAATAATATAATAAACCATGAGTTTTCACGTTAGGATTTTAAACATTTTATGTCATAAAGATTGCACATGTATCAAACAAAGTAAATAATCATTTGAAAAAGAAAACAACATCACGAATTCATGAACATAAAAATTAGATAAAGTAAGGTAAAAATTAAAACCATTAAAAAATGCACTCTCTAACCCCTAAAATAATTGAGGAATTCAACTAATCTCCGCCCACTTCGCGGTTACAGACGTTGCATCGAGCAGACACTTTTTTCTTCGGTGTTTTTATGTTTTCACATAGAAATAATTTAATGAACTGCGTTCGCAGACATATGAATTTTAACAGTTGAGTTAAAAATGCCAAAACAATTTTGTTTCATCAAAATGAATGCATTCGCCTTTCTTGTAAGAGATTCCTACATTAGGGAATACGTACGTATAATTGTAGGAGCGTAGGAGCGTAGGAGCGTAGAAGCGTAGGAGAGTTGGAAAATATTTCCCGATTCTCTTGTCGCAATTATAGACATAAAAGTAAAACAAAACTTCCTTTTTTCGATTTGAGTCGATCGTGTTAAATCAAAATAAGTCGTGTAAAAAGAGAATAATTATTATGTTCTAATTCGTGTTAAATCAAAATCGTGTAAAAACAGAATTAGGTGTACTTCAATACTGGTAAACAAGCTGTTGCGCCAAGTCACTTTACGTATGACGTCCCAGAATAAAAGCGAAACTGTATAAAATTCAGTTTCGATTAAAAGGCATTCAGATTAAAAGGCAACAAGCAATTTTTCTTGGATCAATTTTCGCATCCATGAAACCTTTTAAACAAATAAAACAGGTACAAATTAGTTTGTGGAGTAAGTACGTTTGTAAAACTGTTCGAATTTTCTTGCCGAAATGAATATTTTTTGGAAAAAAACAATGAAAATTTCTGAAACAAATAGGTATGTTTCAGTTTCATAACTGTTTTACGGGACCGTGAAGTTAAGAGGGGTGTTGGGTGGAGTAAATAAAACGTGGTTTAATGTACTTTTCTTCGAAAATTTTCATAGAAAAATCGTGATTTTGACGAAACCATAAGTAATCTATGACGAAATCTAAGTAAACAAAATATATCGTGGTGCCATCTATCGATGCATACTTTTACTAATTAAGCAATTTGATTTCCAGGAATTCTTTTTTATTTTTTTTAACCAGAACTGACCTAACCTTCTATTTACCTTCACCCAGCACCCCTCTTCACTCCACGGTTCCGTAAGACAGTTGGATTTGGAAATATACGTATAACTGAAACACAGGATAGTTTCAGAAATTTCAATCTTTTTTTCTAAAAAATACTCATTTTCGCAAGAAAATTCGAACAAAATTACAGTCGTAATTACTCCATAAACTAGTCTGAATATATTTTGTTTGTTTAGAAGGTTTCATGGTTGCAAACACTCTTTTTCTTAGTTAAAGTAATGTTTAAATTTTAATTTGACACATTAATTTCAACTATTTTATCGATGGGGGGGATCCACCATAAAATGTATAAAAATTGGATTAAACAATTATTGGTAAATATTTATTAAAAACAACCAATATTTTTTTTAATATAAATATTAAATAAAATCATTTTATGTTTGTTAAACATTTGATACATGTTCTCTCCTTCTCTATTTAACTTTAAAGGTGTAAATTATGTTGTCTTTTCAACGCCTTAAAATCATTTAACAGACGAAAAATTTTACCAGTAGTGTATATGCATGATGCAATAATAAGAAGATATGCTAAATCGCTGTTCCAATTTCGTTCAATCTGCGCATGATGTCATGTGGATAGTAAAATTTGAATTTAATATGGTAGTACATATGTATATGACTCTACGTTTTCTAATAGCTTTTTTATGTACAGTAGAAGATTTTTATATGCAACTTCATTGACAGAATAGATATTACACATTAAATTAAATTGTTCACTTCAAAAATTTTATTTTTCAAAATTTTATTGTAATTTTATTGCAATAATGATATAATCTATTAAATATGAACAATGACACAAAAATTTAATTAAATAACGAATCATCAGGACTAAAAAATATAAAAAAGCACGA